>JAFVLL020003510.1:0-41422 GCA_021397915.2 Tor tambroides | reverse complement strand
TAAAACTGCACATTTTAGAGTGGCCTTTTATTGTGGCCAGCCTAAGGCACACCTGTGCAATGATCATGCTGTCTAATCAGCATCTTGATATGCCACACCTGTGAGGTGGATGGATTATCTCGGCAAAGGAGAAGTACTCACTAACACAGATTTAGACAGATTTGTGAACAATATTTGAGAGAAGTAGGCCTTTTGTGTACATAGAAAAAGTCTTAGATCTTTGAGTTCAGCTCATGAAAAATGTGGGCAAAAACAAGTGTTGTGTTTATAATTTTGTTCAGTGTAAAAAAGGAGGGGAAAATCAATTAATTATGTTCCCGCGATATCATTAACTGCTTCTGTGATGGGAAAGTACAAAATAAAAACGGGCTTTCTTTCCGTGACTAAGAATAGCGCTGACTAGTCCAAGGTCTAAATGGAGTAGCAGACTGACCTGATGATGATAACTCTAAAGCATTAAGTGTTCTCAAGGAGTTTTAATCTACATGTAAGTGGAGGCACATGGTGAAGGGAAGTAACGCTTGTGAAAAGGCCAAGTGTATGACTCATTACCGGCTGAATACAGAGAGAGAGAATAAGAAAATAAGTTAGAAGCTAAAATGTATCCACCTTAAAAGGATGAAGACAACTTTACAGTTCTAATAATTTGCATATTTAATGAATAATTCATGTACTTCCCAAGTTTAAAAGCTTCACATTTCTGCTTTCAAACCCTCCAGTGTATTTGCCCCATAGGCTTCCATTATAAGAACATTACTGTACAAGAGTACAAGTCTCAGGATGGATTTAATCAGTAGTTGCTGTCCACATCAACCGTTTCTGACGTGGGTTAAAACAAAATAATAAAAAAAGTAGTTGTGACTTTTTATGCACAATTTGGACAGACATGCAAGATATAACGTCAGAATTGCAAGATATAAACTCATTCTCACTAAGAATTCTCATTATTTTTCTTGCCATTATGAGTTTACATCTAATAATTCTAACTTTTTTTCTCTGAATTCTCAGTTTTACATCTCACTGTTTAGTCAGATTATTTGGACAATTTAGTTTACATCTCGCTATTTCAACTTTTTTACTAGAAATTCTGAGTTTACATCCCACTGCGGAATTAAAAAAAAATAAAATAAAATAAAAATTGTGACCTTTTATCTCACAATTCTGACAATCTTGCAAATCTCTTTGTTCTGACTATATGAACAAGCTTCCATAGATAACTTTTAATCTGCAGTTTGCTATAGTCTTGAATCTTTTCTAATACTCTGTGGCATAGGTCAGAACTTCCAACCATTTTATCAGCAAAATGTCCTGTTTTTTCCCTCTTTGTTTTGACTCAGAGACCCATTTCAGCCCAGAGCAGCATGTATAATTAGTCAATGTCCTCACCTGCCTGCTAAAACAACTGGGAAAAGGCTGAGAACATGGATACTGAGACATTTACTGTGTGTTGTGGCGTATTCTGCTCCTAATAAGCTACAATCCATCTATATCCATCATTTGTTACATCACTGTAATTATTGTGTTGTTCATCAGTGGTACTCAACCTTTGTAACTTGAAGACAGTATTTTTATATAGCCTTTTATGTTTTTTGTACTTCTGCATATGTAACAAAGCTATTTTCTTGATGGCGGAGACGTTTTCAGATGCAGAATTTGCAATTATGGACATTCTAGTCATTTAAAACCAGCTAGTCACTTTTACTTCAGTTGTTATAAAGAGTGGAAAGAAATACTCAGAAAATGGAAAATTAGTATTGTTGTTATGTTTACTAAATATTAATATACTTTATATGTTAATATATTTGTTATTAATTATATGCAAACATTTGTGCTGAAAATTCCTTAAGATTATTAAAATTAAAAGGTTATTGTTATTATTATAATAATTACATATTAATACGTTCATATATGATTTTTTATTTTCTTTGAATAATTGTGACTCAAAAGGCAAAATATTTTGTTAAAAAAATTCTTAAATATTTAAAAGATATATTATTATTATTATTATTATTATTATTATTATGTTAGTAAATTAACATAGGTGTTCATATACAGTATTAAGTAGGATTTTTTTTAAAATTAATTAATTTATTTTTTGCTTTGGTGAAATTGCACACATTGCATTTTTATTCGTGGTCTAATGGATAGAGAGTTGGACTTGTAACCCGAAGGTCGCGGGTTCAAGTCTCAGGTCCGGCAGGAATTGTTGGTGGGGGGAGTGAATATCCAGCACTCTCTCCACCCTCAATACCACGACTCAATACCACGACCCTTGAGCAAGGCACCAAAACCCCCAACTGCTCCCCGGGCGCCGCAGCATTGGCTGCCCACTGCTCCGGGGGGTGTGTGTTCACGGTGTGTGTGTGTGCGTGTTGTTCACTACTCACTGCTGTGTGTGTGGACTTGGATGGGTTAAATGCAGAGCACAAATTCCGAGTATGGGTCACCATACTTGGCCACACATCACGTCCTTTCCTTTTCTTGTAATTAGCTTTGCCTTTCCAACAGTGTTATCAGCTCTCTTCCCAACACACACACACACACGCACACACACACACACATACACATACACATACATACACACACACACACACACACACACACACACACACACACACACACACACACACACACAATCTCTGTTACCTGGGCAACCTTGCCAGGGTGGAGGAATACTTCTTACCACCTACATTTCCCTCCTCCTCCTCCTCTCTCTCTCTCTCTCTCTCTCTCTCTCTCTCTCTCTCTCTCTCTCTCTCTCTGAGAGACTCAAGGGAACTGCAGGAAGTATAGCAGCTCAGGCACATTCAGACTCAGCCATCAGACTGCACTTCCCTCATCCTCACTCTCTCCTCATCCCTCCATTCATCCTTCTCACTTCTAATTCCAGTAATCTCTATCTCTCTTTCCCCCGTCATTGCCCTCAGCACTGTCTGTCTCTCCTCTTTCCATCTCTTTGATTGACTTTGGCAAAGTTTAAAACATGGGCTGTGGGAATTCCACCTCTGCCAGCACAGCTGCAGGTAAGTGTGCTGCTTTTCTGCCTTCACGTCTGTGTGTGAGAGTGTGTGTCTGGGTCTGTTTGTTGGTGTGTGTATGTGGGCTCTGTAAACAAGCCCATGTTTACTCATGTGAGTTTAGCCATCCAGTCATCTTTCTCTCCTCCACTAACCATTGGCTGCTGGCCAGACGCTCTCATGTTGTGAATGGGAGATCTGAGTGTCTGTCAGGACTGATTCATTCACACATCTAGATTCACTCAATCCGGTCCATGTAGATTTAACTCGATCAAATATATCCTAACAGTTGTTTAACAGTTTTCTCTGAGTGAGGTCGGGTGGTTTGTGCCTGGAGGTCCATTGAGACTAAATTATATTCATGAATGGTGTTTGTTTACACTGCTGTGAAGGGATTGAATGGTCTGTGAACCGCTTACGAGACTGACGTATCTCTCTCGGCTGGACGTGGACGAGTGTGTGTGTGTGTGTGTGTGAACGTTCTGTCCTCAGTCATTCTTCAAAAATCAGCAGAGTTAGACGGCAATCGGAACAGCGCTTCAGTATGAGTCATCTCACATGGGTACGCACACACAAATAAACAGGAACTATGGCAGGAATGGGCATAAATCGATGTGAAGCACTTTGTGAGAGTCTTAGTGGAGTCATCAAACACACTGTCATTTTGAGTAGCATTTTGAGCATTACAGGGCGATGAAAAGATGGAATTTGCATTGTAAATCAGACTTGTGTCTGCAGGAATTCATGGATTTTTAGTCAGATTGATACAGATGTTGTTTCCATTTATTTCAAGTTCTTATAATATTTGATTATAATTAAAGTATATCTTAACAGAATGTAATGTAATGATGTAATGAAGACTGTTGTCTAATATTTCTGTGGAGAGCCAGCCAGTATGTATTTTTCCTTGACACATAACCACCTGTCAGTTAACTTTAAGAACTCTACTTGCACGCGCGCGCACACACACACACACACACACATTAGTGTTCGCCTGATGACTCATAGTTTGATTAGACATTGGACGGAGGTCTCGCCATACCAGCAAACGACAAATCTGCCCGACAACACTTTCCTTATAGATTTATTGCATTGTAATAACATATTAATGACATTAATAACTTCAACAATCAATCAGTTTTCTTTCAAACAAGGTGCACAAAGTGGGAATGTGTTTTTATGTAGATTAAGCAGATGAATCAGATTCAAGAGAGCAATAAATGTTATTTTACAATTACTCAGTGTGTATACTGTGTGTATATATAGCGATCAAGGAACATGTGGCATGACTAATTTGTGTGTTTGTTGATTTCTACAGGTCCATCTGAGTCGACCAAAGATGTGTGAGTATTACCAGAACAGCAAAAATATACTGTGGCAACACATGGTTTTCACAAAAACACCACTGCAGTTATTGTAACTTAAATAAAAACACACATAAATAAATAAAACAAGAAAAATAATAAAAATACACATAAATATGATGGTTAAATTCAAAATAAAAAAAATATAGCGCTGGTAGTACTTACAAATTGTAGTCCGTTACTGATTACATGATAACTGTAGTTAGTAATGTAATCTAGGTTACTCATTTTAGGTAATGTATTCTGACTACGTTTTAGATTACTTTTAGATACTTTTTTTTTTTTAACCTAGCTTGTTTTAAACCTACCATTGCCTTCCCCCCCCCCCCCCCATATAATATAATATTATATTATATATAATATAATATAATGTATATATATATATCAGATTAAAAAAAAAAGAGTACTCGTAATTGGATTTATTACATTTATTACATTATTTATATATATAAATAATCTCAGTATTAATGGTATTGGGTATTGTAACTCTGGTGGTGAAATTTTTATACATTTGGGGTGATTTTTTTTTTTTCAGAAATCTCTTTATTTTTTCAAAGTCCCTGACTTCAGAGAGAGAGAACAAGATAAACAGGAGGGAAGATACTAGTAATCCTCGCAGTGTCCTTCAGTTTTTGGAACTACTTGTCAATCAGTTTCCCTTCTGAGAAAAAAAACCTTGAGGGGTTTTGAACACTGCCTGTCATTTGCCAAACAGTTCCTGGAATTATTCTCTCTCATCTGAGCAACAAACACCCACACAGCAGGAGAGAGCCTCGCGCGCACACATCAGGGCCTTGACTGCCACTATAAAACACACACACACTCACCACAATAACACACCATTCACTGTTACGTTATACATGTTCACAAGTCTCTTTTGAGAACAATGAGAGATTTGTAATACTGTTAATATAGTAACAGCTCTCAATCAACTCTCAGCTAATCAGTTTCTCAGAGCTTCAAATCAAGGTTCTCTGTAGGATAATCTCTTCAAAAATGTGATACATGACCCCTCAAGAATTAATGAATCAAACAATTTGCCAAATATGATGGTCAAAATTTGTTCAGTCAAATGCAATCATTCATACCCCGAAGGTTTGTTGTTATTCAGTCTTTCACAGTAATCCGCATAATAAGGCAACAAACAAAGTTGTGTTTTTCGCCTCTTACATCAGCCCATCGGATCATCTCTTGGTTCTGTTCTGGTTCTGGGCCCACAGGCAGGACGATTCATCTGTGGATGATGAGAAGAGGAGGAACTATGGTGGAGTGTATGTGGGCTTACCTGCAGACCTCAGCAACGTGGCCACTGGACAAACACCCTCCACACACAAAGGTGAGAGACAAGTTTAAGGGTTAATTTGATGCTATCTTAAACAAGAACAGTGCTTATCTGTGAACTTCATTAGTGGCATGATGTTGTAAGTCAAAAATAGACCTACTTATGACTTGTACCTTTTTCTCTCTCCTTACCTTGATAATCTAATGAGACATACACATTTTAAAAGAGAAAGAAGGCTAGAGGAAGAGTAAGTGTGAATGCAGTCAGAATGAAGTTTCTTCAGTGTCCTAGGAACCAGCCTCCTCTTCCTGAAGCTCATTATTCACACAATGGAAACCAATTTCCTCAATTCTCTCTGGTCTCATGTCAAGAATTAACAGAGAAATGGAGAATTCTTAAAAAAAAAAAATCTTAAATTAAAGCAATGAATTATATTTAGGACTGTGGTGTGAGTTAGGACACTTTGTGTGTGTGTGTGTGTTGGGTGAATTGTTCCTGGAGGCTCTGGGATGTGTTAATTGGAGAAACATCTCTCTGCAGGGAAAGCGGAAAGTGCTGAGTGCCAAAAAGAGTGCTAACAAAGCTAAAGGTTTGCATGTGAGGGGAAATCAGTGTTGTTATTGGTAACTAAAACTAAATTTAAAAAATAATTTTCAGTAACTGAAATAAAGCTGAAATAAAATGAAATATAAATTAGATGAAAATGATTACTAAAAGTAAAACTGAAATAAGAACTAAATAAAGCTAGTATATAAATAATACTAAAATAACACAGCACATGTATGTATGTATGTATGTATATCAACTAATGCATATTTTCACCAACAGAATAATGATATTCAGAGCTGAAGGCACAGACAAAGGTAAGTCCATCTTTTGCTTTGTTTTGCAAAGCAAACAACGTAAATCACATGAAGAAACAAGAGCTACCTACATAGGCAGCTGACTTCTAAGGGAACCTAACCGTATAAAGAGACTGATTTGAAATGCTAGACAGCAATTCTGTGCGGCATTACTCAATTGATTTCAATGAAGTTTGACATTAGCATGTCAGTAAGCTAACAGCGCAACCCTCTAAAAGGCATAAAAATACACAGCACACACAAAAATTATACAAGTACAATAGCCCATTTTGAATTATACTGAACTATTTTTAAACAACATAGTATATTTAGACTTAGTTTTTCTTGCTTCATCCACCATCTTGGATTTTCTTCACTGAACTTACTGCAATGCAATCTGGGTCTTCTTACTCCAAGCAGGAAATATGTGATTCTGAGTTAAAACAAGGTATTTGACACCTATATGGAACAGATGTTGTGTTGGAAGTGCCCTTAACGTGCTGCCTAAAAAATAAAGGTTCCAAAAGGAGGGTTTCGCAGCAATGCCATAGAAGAACCATTTCTGGTTGCCCAAAGTGAACAGTTCTTAAAAGAACCATCCCTTTTTCTTAGTGTAAAGAACAATCTAAAGAAAGTTTTCCCACTATCAGTGGTTCCATGACGAACCTTTAAAATCCATGGAACCTTCCACTGCACAAAAAATTCTTTATAGTGGGAAAAATGTTCTTTAAATGATTACAACTTTTTTCACACTAAGAAAAACTTTTATTTTTGTATAATATATTGTGGACTGCAAAGGTTTCATGGATGTTGAAGGTGCCACTTACTATCCTTTGGAGCATAGCAAATTTTTTTGGACAGATACACAATGTATTTGCGTGTACATTAACTGCTCACTTTCTTAACTCGCAGGGCTTTCCGAAGGGAATCTTGGCTGAAAAGTGCTGCATAATAATCTCAACAGGACACAATTTTCGTCATCGTTAATTGGCTCGTTGGGACACGCCGGAATCCTCTGAGAGCCAATCATCTAATTGAACTCTGAAAACTGAACTGGAATTAATTCTGCTGACAAGGTCAGAGGTCAAAGACAAATCTGAGATTGTTAGCGACACTCAACACATTTAAGGGCAACTGCTACCAGCACCTTGCTTCTCAGGACAATGACACACAGATGTTCATGACAACCACAGAGCAATGATGATGCTAAAAACGTGTCTCTGAGCTCAAAACTTTTCCCTCACGATGTTGCTCTGTATGTGTCACATGTTTATTAAAAGGTTTCACAAGGGTCAAGTGGTTTTCAAAGGGGGAAATGGGACTCTTAAGGCACTATTTATGCACTCGTGTTTTTGTTCTTTCAACATTATTCACCTCCTCTCATTCACTCTTCTCTAGTCTTAAGAAAAAATCCAATTTGTGTCATGTTTGCAAGATGACTAAAGAGGTACATGAAGTGCCTTTGAAGGAGCTTGTTGCTGGTCTATCAGGTGAGTCCTCTTAGTGCTACTTCAAGCCCTGTACTGTCTTCTGGAGGTGAAATCAAGGGTTATGTGTTTGTGATTGGGTTTAAGGTCCCTCCATCTCAGTAATCCAATTAGAGTGACCCAGTGAGAGCCTCTGAAGAACGAGTTTGAAAACGAGTGTATCTGTGCTAGCAGCTCCTGACCTGAGAGAACTCTGAGGACTGTGTAAGTAGGCCAGCGCTCGCACTTTTCAGCGTCAGGTCAGCTGGAACACACACTCCTGTGACACAGGGGACAAGAGATGAGGAGAGAAAGACAGAGAGTGATAGAAAGACAGAGACCACTTGAGCCAGACTGTGTCACAGCGGGTGCTGAATGAGACACCGATTCCTGAGGGATGGCAGGATGTGAGCCGACACTGTGACATGGGTTCAAGCTGAACTCCCATGACTCTTATGAACTCACTTTTCTCAGAGACCCAGAAAGAAATGATGTTGCTATGCTGTTCCAAACCTGTATACATTTTTTTTTCTTTTGTGTAACACAAAAGGAGGAATTTTGAAGAATGCACTGGTCATTTTAAGGACTATAAAATTACTGAAAAGCATCATTAAAGTAGAATTATTATATATCATAAATTTAAGTTTGGGGTCAGTAAGATTTTTTTAAAGAAATAAGTCTCTTATGCTCACCAAGGCTGCATTTATTTGATCAAAAATACAGTAATACAGTACATAAATATTATTACAGTTTAAAAGAAATCTATTGTAATATATTTTAAAATGGAATTTATTTTTATGATGGCAAAGCTGAATTTTCAGCAGCCATTCTGTGTCTTCAGTGTCACATGATCCTTTAGAAATCATTCTGATATGCCAATTTGCTGCTCAAGAAACATTTCTTATTATCATCAATGTTAACAGTTGTGCTTAATATTTTTGTACAAACCGTGATACATTTTTTTTTTCAGGATTCTTTGATGTTCAAAGTTAAAACAAGAAGTAGTATGTCTAAGTATGTCTTTAGTACGTCTTTACTGTCATTTTGATCAATTTAATGCATCAAATTCTTGTTGAATTGAAGTTTTTTTTTTTTCAAAAATTTAAATCTTTCTGACCCCAAACTTTTATATATATGTACATATACACATATATTGTAAGAGAATAACAAATTGTAAGAGCATATGTGACCCTGGACCACAAAACCAGTCTTAAGTTGCACAGGTATATTTGTAGCAATAGCCAAAAATACATTGTATGGTTCAAAATTATCTTTTTTTCTTTTATGCCAAAAATCATTAGGGTATTAAGTAAAGATCATGTTCCATGAAGATATTTAGTAAATTTCCTACCGTAAATATATCAAAACTTAATTTTTGATTAGTAATATGCATTGCTAAGAACTTCATTTTAGACACATTTAAAGGTGATTTTCTCAGTATTTTGATTTTTTTTGCACCCTCAGATTCCATATTTTCAAATAGTTGTAGCTTGGCAAATATTATCCTATCCTAACAAACCATACATCAATGGAAAGCTTATTTATTCAGCTTTCAGATGATGTAGAAATCTCAGTTTCCAAAAATTGACACTTATGACTGGTTTTGTGGTCCAGGGTCACATATATGAATGTATGAGCTTTCCTTCCTATTTTTAGACATAGAAGGGAATCAGTTTTTTTTTCTTTCAAAACTGAAGTACATTTTCACCCGTTCTCTCACACACACTTCTCAGGTGTGTGAAAGCTTTTTCACACATCCCAGATGAGAGATTCTAAAAATGAGTGTGTTTCTCAGGTGCAGCTCTCACCAGCAACCTCACATTTAAAGCAGTAGCTTCTTGGAAAATATTTTATTCCGAACCCTTTTTGTTTCTTGAGTGGCTATACAGTGCCACCAGCGACTCTCCTGAGTGACCGTTTAAAGGCACAGTGTCATTGTTCTGGTAATTTTATTCAGTTGTTTGAACAGACTTTTTAAAGATGGAATTTTTCCTCCCAAGGAAGGTGTAACACTATTGCTCTGTTACAACATTGCTCTTTTTGTTTGAGCATCCCAACAGCAACACTGGCTCAACCAATGGCATGAGTTTAGGCAGGAATTGCAGAGGAGGACTGTTAGGAAAACCTGTTTGAAAATTGTAAATTATCTTTATTATTATACTGTTATTATCTTGTAGTTGTTTTGGAGCTGCTAGTGGCACATTACATCTTTAAATAAAAACATTCAAATAAAATTTCAAAAACAATCAAACTGGTAATTTAATATTTCCCTACATCTCCTTTAAGGGAAAAGGTGTCAACAGCTTTTAAAAAGGAAGGAAAGGAAAGGAAGTGACGTGTGGCCAAGTATGGTGTCCCATACTTGGAATTTGTGCTCTGCATTTAACCCATCCAAGTGCACACACACACAGCAGTGAGTGTTGAACAAACACGCACACACACACCGTGAACACACACCCGGAGCAGTGGGCAGCCAGTTGAGGTTGGATAGAGCGCTGGACATTCACTCCCCCCACCTAAAATCCCTCCCGGACCTGAGACTCGAACCTGCGACCTTTGGGTTACAAGTCCGATTCTCTATCCTTTAGGCCATTTAATGTGTCTTGTAAAGAATGAATGTGAAGAAACTGATTACAAATGGCATTTCAAATCTCAATTATAGCCGATACTCAGGAATTCCCAGAAAATGCTAAAATGTTTTTTTTTTTTTTTTTGTAAAATGCTCATTTAAGGTCATTCAGAGCAGCATAAATATTATTATTATTATTATTATTATTATATAATACTGTCATCTCAAAAGGTCTTTAATTTCAACATGATGTTAATAAAAGTAAAATTAATGTGATTATGAATGTGAAAGGAGCTATTATTCAGTACAAGTCATGTTAAACATTGCCATGTTTGTCGCAGTCTCTCACATACAAGCGACTGGGTTCAGTTTTGCATGCAGTATGAATCTCTATCACCTGTACTTGTTCTGTAATGGTTGTAAGCTCTCATAATGAACTACAGTAATTCATTCTGCCAGAACTTGGCACAACGAGCTCTCTCTCTCTCAAATGTGCTCTATAATCTAACATTAGAAAGGGATTGTGAACAAGCAGTTTCCGGTGCTGCATTTCATTACTGCTGCCAGTGTCAGGTTGTTCTTTTTATGTCAGTCCCTTTATGTTGGATTAAAGAGACACTTGCTAATAATACTAGTATAATACTTAGAATTATTTTCATATTGTATTATATATTACAGTTGCTATTTCATTATTGCAGGGCAAAAATTTAAGGGGAAACATTATATGTTACTGTATGTGACTACATACTGTGACGAGTCGGCTGCCTCCCCCCTTTCATATCATCACCACCCCGTCCCTTATTCGCCGCCCTTCACCAGGCTCCCGACGGGAGTGGGCGTGTGAGAGAGGAGGGGCGCGGAAACTAGCTCGGTTTGGCGGCGTGTGATGAGGCACACCTGAATTGAATAGGGCCTCATCACCGCCGCCGTTTATATGCCGAGAGCGCCTCTCCTCGAGAGACCGGTCTCTTCCCCGTGCATGCACGCTGGTGTCCTCGTGGGTCCAGGAAGGGTGCGTAGAGGGAACCCCGTGCCGCCAAAGCCGCGAGCCGTCAACCCCGTGGTCCGGAGGGGACCGCACCCGTTATGTGGCTGACGGGCCAGGAAGCCGGGCCACCCATCTCCGCTTGCAGTACTGGGAGGAAGAGGATGTTGCCGCCGCTCCCTCGCGCCCCGGACCATGTCGGGGAGCGCGTGCGGCCGCCGGACTCCGCCCCTTCCCTGGACCCTTCCCTTCTGAACACTGCCCCTCCTTCACTAATCCCGCAGCACGTCGAGGACACCAGATCCCCTATTATTTTGGACACTTTTACCCCCTTTGGACACTTTATTTTGATATTTTTGTTGAATAAAAGCCTCTCCGAGGCCTGACGCCACACCCACTGTGTCTGTCGTTTGCTCCTCCCGCCACAATACATTTTTCAGCCCATTCTCTTTGTCAGTTTCACATTCTCTTTTTTTTTTTCTTCTTCATCAGAGAGCTGGTTAGCTCTAGTTAGATGTGAGGTGGGGGGTCTGTCTGAGCTCTGCAGGAGTTCTGTGTCTGCAGGGAGACTTGAGTATCACTGGTGCTCCTGATGATTCAGTGAAGCCCAGACTTCAGCAGCCTGACAGGGAATAAGCAGCAGTGGCAGACACCGTAACCTTTCCTCATGGCTCCGTTTGGCACTTTAAAGGCAACTTTTCCATACATTATCTCTGACATTTCACATAGATTAGTCTCACATGCCTACGTCCCTCTGGGATTAGAAAACCCCCAACAGTGTGACTAGCAGAAATAAAAATATCTCACACAGTCTAACGCGATTAAGGAATTATACGCTTCATCTATTTGGTTGTATAGCTTTAATATATTTATCTAAAGTGATATCCCAATGCATTTCATGCAATTACACCTTTCTACCATAAGGTGGTGCCATAGTGCTATTTTAAATGATAATATGTCTCAATTTCTTCATTGACCTTGATTAATATTACATTATGGGCTGCTATGGGTGCTTGTAGAAACCTGTCAGGAATAATATTTTATGTTAGACAGTTAGCTTTTAAATTATTAAACAGCTGCTTGGTTGTTGAAAGACATACTTTGGGCTTCAGTCTCCAATGAGCTGAGAGATTTAAGTGCTTGTTGAGGAATAGCAAACGTACTGTATGTCAGATTTAGGCACTAATTGGCCATTCTCTGTATCCTGAGTATAGGCCTGCAGATGATTTTTTTCCCCCTCTAACCCATATAGAAGTACACCAACGGCCCAAGAGATGGCGAGAGCGATACCGGCCTCAAAATAGACACGGAGAGTTAAATTTGGTTTTCAGGTTATGTGATTCCTGATTAAAATACGCTGCTGCAGACATGGATGGAGATGGTGAGGTTCAGCAGGGCTGTTCTGTTTATCCAGTTAAGCAGAAACTTATTTTAAAATGCATTCAGTAACATTGTATAGGCTTTTAAGCTATTACAAAAGATGTTGTGCACTATGCTCCATAGAGGACCTTATTAAATATATAATGTGACCCTGGACCACAAAACCAGTCCTAAATAGCACGGGTATATTTGTAGCAATAGCCATAAATACATTGTTTGGGTCAAAATGATCGATTTTTCTTTTATGGCAAAAGTCATTAGGATATTAAGTAAAGATCATGTTCCATTAAGATATTTTGTAAATTTCCTACTGTAAATATATCAAAACTTAATTTTTGATTAGTAATATGCATTGCTAAGTACTTCATTTGGACAACTATAAAGGCGATTTTCTCTGTATTTTTATTTTTATTTATTTATTTTTTTGCACCCTCAGATTCCAGATTTTCAAAGAGTTGTATCTCGGCCAAATATTGTCCTATCTGACGCTGGGAGATACAGTGAAGAAAGTAGTCGAATTCACCGCAGAATCAATAACATCTCTGTCAAATCTTGTGAGAAGCATTTCAATTCGGTGCAGAATTCTGTTAACGCTACAGATATCAGAACAAACGCCACTGATGTGGAAACCAGGAAAAACATTGTTCAATAAACACAAATTTACACCATTCACCATGGATTTACTTAACATAACTACAGGAACAACTTGTGGCAGAAATGGTCTAATGTTTTTGAGTGTATTTAAATGCTTCACACAACTTTTCCCAGCACTTCAAAGCTTTAATTGTTACCAAATTTGAAAGTTATTTTTAATGTGATGACATTATTTGTTCATCCTTCATAGGTTTGCGTCCATTTATAAAACTAAAAGTTTCATAATGTAGGAAAGCAAACACTTATTTAAAAATAAAAAGGACATTAAATTACCACTATATTGCTGCAGAGACTTATAGGCTTATTAGCCATTTCCACTCCCTATAGGAGTGGAAATGGCTAATAAGCCTATAAGTAATAAATATTTATTTATTTTTATTTTTTTTTTATCAAATTATATTTAGACATTATGAAAGACAGTAATAAAAGTTAATTTTATCTGCATCTCAACTACCCAGACAGCACAAGTAAATTTGTAAGACGTCTGCTAAAGATCTGGGAAACATCTGCCTTGTAATCTGATAAACGTCTCAGAAGCAGTTTTACATGCATTCTAATAAATGTCTATTTGACATCTGACAGGAAACGTCTTAGAGATGTATTGCAGATGAGCAAACACCCTAAAAACATATGTCTTGCATATGTAAATGCAGACATCAAATAGACATCTCCGAGATGTACATGTGCGATTAGGGTGAGTGCTTTAATGTCAGGTGCTGGTAGAACTTAATGGCACTGGTGTCTTCAAATATTAGTCTGGAGCCCTATGATGGTTCTCAAAGTCAGAAAAGTTATAACAATGTTAGAAGAATGTTGTCCATGGTATATTTTCACTGCAAAACAATAAGAAATGCCACAAATATCACTGCAAATTTTGAGAAAAGCCGCAGCAAAAGCAGTCATTTTAGGCCACAAAAATAAAAAAAAAGTCCCAGGAAATCCTGGAGGGACTGAGTAATACCCAAGTATTTACCTAATTTAGAGCCAATGACACTCCAAAATACAGCTGGATGCACAGCTTGTGACGTCAGCAACAAATATGAAGGGATTTTATTCCTCCTTTTTAAAAGTTTATGAGAATATTTATAGTTAGGCTAAGTTTTTACCTTGAAATATTACTTTCATTCTGATGGTACTGTACGCTGACTTCTAGGCGAATGGCTTTTGTTTTGTTTATTTCCCACTCTCCGCCGCCAAAGTTTGTTTTTGAAGTACATAAGTCGACCGGGTACGAAATTCCGCGAAAAGGGCAGATTGCTTTACGGCAGCAACCGCACCTGTTACAGCTATCCACTGTAATTACGATAGTCATGTATTTACAACAGTGAACTGTAGGGGGCTTTAAAGTCGCAAAAATAAACAAAACTACATCCAGTTGCTTTAACTATCCACAATTATATAATCAATTGCATTTTATTATTAGTATTTAGCATCCTTTCCCCCCCATCACAAGTCACAACCCATCAGTCCAGTACTGCTGATCTATGTCTGTCTGGGAATAAAAAGAGCCGTCCTGCATTTTTGAAAACATGGGTTGCCGAGTTCATTTTGCATTGTTCCTATTCTCAGGAAACCATTCATTATGGGCTATTAAGATGTTCAGAGCTCAAAACGGCCACTCTTGCTAAACACACAAACACACACACGTCCCATTCGCTGCATATCTTGATTGACTAGCCTCAAACTCTCTTTTTTTTTTTTTCAAAAGCCTTATTTTCTCCTGAGGAAGCAGAGAATCAAGTTCAAAAAGCACATGTGCATTCTTTAAACAGAATCATTACAAATGTGACCAAATGTTACATTTATACTAAAAAAGACTGGTTGGTTAGTTTTGGTTTGGTGTGGATTTAGGTGGTAGACCATCCAGTGTTGGTTATGTTAAAACTAAAACCCTTTTTCTGCATTAATTATAATAAAACTCAAATAAAAAACAAATAATGGATGGAAAACCTTAAAAAACTTAAGTGATAATGAATAAACATTGTCTTGGCTACTAAATGAATTAAAATAAGTGTTAAAGTGTAAATACAAATAAATTAATAAAAGGTAAATGGAAATGTATTAATAATAAATAATGACAAAAGCACCTAGCAAAATTATAAAAAATTATTTAACTGATGATGAAATTCAACCTGAAAAAAAACAAAAACAAAAGTTATTTCAAAATACCGTAAGTATATAATACTAAAATAAAACTGAAACTTTCTAAGACAGTTGACCAACAAAACTTCAAGTTCAAGTTCAAGTTGAGCTTTATTGTCATTCCGCTACATGTGTGGACATATAGTGGAACGAAATGTCGTGTCTCGCAGGACCACGGTGCTACATACCAGTTAAACATACATAAACATCGCAAGTATAAGGAAAATAATAGAGCTATACAACAGTTAACCGTCTGACTATACATATACTATAAATGCTATAACTACTATACATAGCTGACTACACATAAACTGAGACTGTACAAAAACTTTACATACATACTGTACATGACATTGTGCAAAAGAGATATTTGTACATAAAATTCTGCAAAGAAATATATTTTGTACATTAAAATGTTGTGCAGAAGAGAGATTTGGGGGAAGCAGCGCATAGTGCAAAATGATTTTGTAGTGCAATGCACAAGTAAACATATATTTTACTATTGAGATAATTACAGTAACATTGTTAAATAATTATATTTAAAACATTATAAAACTTGATAAGACTAAGCTGACCAATGAATCTTGCAGGTTTAAGGAATTTTCTGGGTTCAATACAAGTTAAATACAATCGATAGAACTTGTGACATAATGTTACTGTAATTATCTTTTCTTTAAACAAAAGGCAACAAACTGGATAACAGTGCAGAACTAAAAACAACATTAAAGAACATTAAAAACACTCTCTGTTTCAACAGTATAAACACAAGATGTAAACAGTATACTGTACATGTTAATATAATTTTAGTGTGAGAAAAAATGCTTACCAAACTTTTCTGTGTAAAGTTATATCCAATTTTACAACTTTGTTGACATGACAACATAACATTGTAAATCCTAAATTGGCTGTAAAAAGGATGGAAAGATTTATAGTTTTATTTTATTTTAGTTTTAGTTTTTTGTCATAATCAACAATATGCCACAAATGTTTTAAATTGAGCTTAACTGGTATTGATCCCAGAATATTCCTTTAAGGAGCCTGATGGGGACACCAGCACATGTACAACATACGTTGTAAAAACATACCATAGGGCCCGAATTGCTATAAAAAAGGAGCGTAATGCAGGCTATGCATCTATAGCTAATCATAGACAGACTATGGAAAATAAGAGCAGGTCAGATATATCTGATTCTGTGCAGTTGTGTTGTCTGGGTCCCCACAAACTCATAACTCTGGAATCTGGCCTGTTTCCTGTGCCTAATGAGGCCGCAGTAAAGCTCCCATGGGCCTCGGTGATTGTGTACAAAATGAGGATCAGGCTGAAGAGATTCAGGATAAGTATAAACCCACTGCAACAGGCACTAATATACAATTAATGGGTTCAGGTGCTATAAATAGCATTAAATGCTCTGCCACTAATGTTTTCATTCTAAATCTGATGTTAGTGTCTGTTTATTTAGAAAGTCAACATGAAATCAAAAGTGCCTCTATTTAATTTCTTAATGCATGATACTGATCTTATTGTGCGTGACAGCATTTCCTTTTCATCTCAGGCAGTGCAGGCTATTAGAAAATGTCAACCAGTAGCCAAATAGCTATTTAGGCTTTTTTTTTTGTTTGCATTCAGAACTTGCTCCATTCTGGCATAAAACAGCCATTTTTCATGATCCATTTCTATATATGTTTTTTTTTATTTAAAATAATATTTTCTCATGTTTTACTCAGAAATAAAACATGGATTTAAGTTCACTTTATTTCTATGTGTATGTGCAGATACACACTGAAAAAACATTATTAAAAACATTATTAAATGTGAAAATGTTAAGTAGAAAGAATGAAGTTGTATTTTCCTGTGAAACATGAAGTATGAAGTGGAGTATTTATTTATTTATTTATTTATTTATTTTTGCTAAAGAAGCTAAATGTATGATACCATTATTGTCTGATTTTATAGCTGATTTGAAATATTTCATTGCAACGCAATCTTGGCAAACAGAACTAGATATTTTAGTCTTAATTATTCAAGAAGATTTCAAGTGGGTGCTTTTTTGTATTACCTAGAAAATAGCAGCTTGAGTGTTCTGCAGAAATGGCTGCAAAATGAAATGACTTGCCTTAAAGGGACTTTGGTATGTGTGATAATCTGGCTTCAAGTCAAACAAATTAGGAAAAATGCAAACACCAACTGTAAGTGATGATAGAGCTGGATCCAGACTTTGGCTGAAGGGCAAATGACTGTGCATGATTTGTATGTGTGTGTGTGTGTGTGTGTGTGTGCGCATAGTTATAGTTTTGTCTTAAGTTTAGTTTATATTTTTAGCTTAAGTGAGCTAGAATTCGTTTTTTTGCTGGGTATAGCCGGTGAGTGTATGGCCATTGTAATTAGTTTTATATAAAGACAATAGCAATCAATGATACGTTGCCATTTGAATAGCTATAAGTAAACGTGTGTGTGTGTGTGTGTGTGTGTGTGTGTGAGTGTGAACGAATGAGACTGTATGTGAGAGTGGTTTTCAACACCAGGCTCGCGTGAGGTGTCTAGGGCTTGTCCACGCGTGTCACAGGTGCCAAAGGGTCACAGGTCAGTGGAGATCACAGCAGAAGATCTGGCCTCCCACATTCAGAGAGAGTGTGAGTGTGTATATGTGTGTAGGGTGGGTACAAAGTGATGAGTGAATTTCCCATTAGCCATGCCAGTAAAATGTGTGTATGAGTATGTTGGAGGTTATGCATACATATAGGGGTCATGTCTTGTTGGAACCTGCTATAATTTCTTCTCTGTCTCTTGTTTTTCTCCTGTCTCTCTATCACCGCAAGAAGCAACCAAAATTAGTCATTGACTTACATATATGCGATCAGTAACGGTCAGAAAAGAGCAAGTGTTGCAGGATCATAGAGGTCAGGCTCTTCTGTCATGAACTTCACAGCCCCAGATGAACGTTTACAGCTGAAATTTACAGCATTCTCACTCACTCAAGCCTCCAGACTTGAGCTAAAATGGTTAAAATGTAAAAATGTGATATATATTTGTTAACTAAAATAAGTAATTTGGCTTATTTCAGGAATCGGTGGCTCTCTGCCAATCCTACACAGTCAAAAAAAAAGAGTACAGAGGATTATATCAGCTGGACAAATGAACTATTAGCCTTATTAGTCTTTGA
The DNA here is from genome assembly GCA_021397915.2 of Tor tambroides. Classification (NCBI taxonomy): domain Eukaryota; kingdom Metazoa; phylum Chordata; class Actinopteri; order Cypriniformes; family Cyprinidae; genus Tor; species Tor tambroides. The sequence continues at coordinate 22,560 of JAFVLL020003510.1, read as the reverse complement.
TTCATTGAACCGAAAAGTGTAAAGCTTTGTGTGAGATTATGGTTGTTAAAGTAACTAATTGTTTCATCGCCTTAATATTATGTAATCTGCGTGAACTGTAAGCCTCTTGAAGGTTTAGTTTAGGTATTATTTCTGTATCTTACATAGGCTATCAAGCTCTTACATCACAGTATTGCATTATGGGTTGCTGAGAGGGTGAGATGCACAGTGGAGTCATGAAAAGGAATGAAACTAAAAAAGCGAAAAATCAGAAAGATACTTATCAGGTTACATCATTTATCTGTCTCCTCCTGGGTTAAGATATTATCATAAAGCACATTCCTCCCAGATCCCAGTTAATGCAAACCAGAAACCAGGTCTATATCTGCAGGCCACTGACTTAAATGTTTCTCTGGCTTTATTAAGCATATCTGAAGACAATTTCTTATGTAACTTTGTGTTCACTGATTGGCATCTCAATTAAGTCCCCCTCACTATTTCCACGGGTTTAAGACTGTTTAGTAATAACTGAATTTGACCCTTACAGGGTCCGTTTGGCACCCAAAATCCAGTGCCAGCTGGCACAACTGCATCTTTACAGAAAAAGGCCAGAATGAGGCCACTTATGTAACCAGAGAGACTGGGACAGCAGCTATTAAAGATGATAACAACTCTGATGGGCCAGGTAATAATCTCTTTGACAGTATTATTACAAGCCATCAGTTCCACCCTCAGGTATGCAAGTTAAAAAGAGAGATAAGGTCAGTAGTTATGCATGACTAAATTTCATGAAAATTTTATAGAATAGTATAGAGAATATAAATGACTATTTATAGAAATGACTATTTAAGTATTTGTTGTCATTTTTAAGCCATGTTGCACAAGTATCAGCTCATTTGTGATTTGGCTGTATACAGCATGATTCCGAGTGTGCCATTACTTCTATACAACAGTTTCCATTGTGTTATGCTAATTTCGCTGTGTTGCAGTTTTGCAGTTGCAGTTTCCACTGTGTTGTGGCTAGGGCTGGGCGATATATATCGGGCGATATATCCATGCGCATTTCGTCAGTAAAGCCGGTTCTTTGATTAGCGGAAAATCTCCATCACCTGTTTTGAAATAGAGCGCCAGTTAATACACAGAGCCGTAGATCACTGACAAGCTTTCGCCAGTTAATGGCTGAAATTCCGTTGTATTGCGTAGCTTGTCAGTGATCTACGGCTCTGTGTATTAAGCCAACAGTTTCCATTGTGTTATGCTAATTTCGCTGTGTTGCAGTTTTGCAGTTGCAGTTTCCACTGTGTTGTGGCTTGTTTCCATTGTACTAATTTTGTTGTGTTGTGGCTTGTTTCTATTGTGTTGTGCTAATTTCATTGTGTTGCGACTTGTTTCCGTTGTGTTGCGGTTTGTTTCCATTGTGTTGTGCAACTTTCGTTGTGTTGTGGCTTGTTTCCGTTGTGTTGTGCTAATTTTGTTGTCTTGTGGTTTGTTTCTGTTGTGTAGTGGAGATTTCGTTGTGTTGTGCACTACTAGGCCTCCGTAAGTATGCGATTTTGAAAGCAGCTAGTATGTTTAAATGAGCGAATGCGAGCGAATGATTCAATGAATCACTCATAAAAACAGTCACTTGTTTAGTTCCTGAATGTATTAGTGTTTCTGAATGAATACAACAAAGACTTTAAAACACTAGGCATCATACACTTGCCGAATGTGTAAATGGTTACAGAAAAAAATATAATACACTAAATGGCTGAGGATCACACACTATTTTTAAGCAGTTCCGAACACAAAAAAGTCATACAGAAATATGCAACACATGAAATACGAAATAGGAGACACATGAGTCATGACAAATGAAAATAATATGTTCTAAAATGGGCTCAAAAATCACGTTTGATATCTCCTGAATGTATGGGATCAGTGACTGAAACTAAAAAATTGGATCCTGTGCCCAACATACACTACATAATTTTCTGTGAAATCTGTCAAATCCAATTGCTCAAGATCTGGAGGCTGGCTATGACTTTCAGCAACTCATCTAGACTGTAAATCATGGCAAAAATGTAGGAAAACGTTGTGTAGTGCATTACAGCCTTACCCTGCAGAAAGAATCACTGGAATATCCCCACAGACAAGCAAACTGTTACAAATATTGAAAAGATGCAAAACAGTCACTTTTAGAATGCCATCAGCCAATCAGATTTGAGGAACGGAACTAACTTTTGCACAGTTTTGCATAATTCATCAAAATTCTATATATATACAGGCCCAGAATGAAATCTGACAAGTATTGGTTTGAGAAAATCCATTCAGTTTAGGATGTCCTGGTGACACTTTAGTACACTCTAAATAATGCTGGGTTAAATACAACCCAGTGCTGGGTAAAATGGACAGAACCAGCAGTTGGGTTGTTTTGAGCCAGCGGCTGGGTGACTATCCGGAAGATTGGGTTAAATATTTAACCCAGCTGCTGGGACAAAACAACCCAATTGCTGGTTCTGTCCATATTTATCCCAGCATTTTTTTTTTAGAGTGTATAGGGACCAATTCTCACTTTTAACTAGTTGCTTATTAGCATGCCTATTATTAATATATTGGCTGCTTATTGGTACTTATAAAGCACATATTCTGCATGACCATATTCTACATCCCTAATCCTATACCCAATACCTAAACTTAACAACTTACCTTACTATTAATAAGCAGCAAATTAGGAGGTTATTAAGACAAAAGTCATAGTTAATGGTTTGTTAATAGCAAGAATCTGACCTTAAAATAAAGAATGACCTTTGTTTGTGAAAATGAAAAGTTGTTCCAGTAACTGATGCAGCTTCATAAAACTTGAAAATGAATAAAACTCTCTCTTTTCATCATCTGATGATGCATTCAGTGTTGCCAGGAAAAGGCTGAGCAGCACGCACTTTCAAAAAAAAGGTTTATTGCACCTTCATTTCCCTTTAGGTTATGTAAGTGTGTCATGTTTTTACCCATTCACTCCGTTATTACTGTTCTTACAGAGCCCTATGGCATTACACCTGGTCTGTACACTGCCCACTCCCCAGTGATTGACCTAAATGTGTGCAGCTGGCCTTGTAGAATACCTTGTTTCAGCAGATATTATGTAACACTCTTTAGTTTGAACATATGCACTTGTACATATAACTCCATGAACATGTCTTAGCCTGCCAGCTCACGTCATACAACGTGTTAACTAAAATGTTACATACTTACAACACAAAGCCTTTTAATGAGAGCTGATAAGGAAAGCAGTTAAGCTAAACTGTGAGATTAATGGTGACTGATAAAGATAAGCAGAAACAGATGATCCACAGAGATCTGAGTTGAAACTGGAAACCAAAGCCTAATTTTCACACTTTGATAGATTATTTTAGATGGTTACAATGGATATTTATTATCAACTACACTAGAACAAGAGCATTTACTTTTATATATCTACACTATGATTTTATATATATATATATATATATATCTCATTGCTTTTACCTTTTTTGGTAAGTTCTGTGGGTCCAAGAGACCCCACAAATCCTCCCAAGAGGCGACTTTGTAACTTCTCATTGTGGCAGCTCTGTAACTCTGCCGCTTACCACAATTTGACCCTTAACCTGATTTTGCGTCACATGGGGATGTCATCAGGGTGGGACACTGGCCTCTTGTTCGCTTTGCCCGTTCTGTTTGACCTCAGAGTGGCAGCAGACACATACTTCACTCACACTGCACTGAGATGTGTGCGTGTGTGTGTGTGTGTGTGTGTGTGTGTGTGTGTGTGTGTGTGTGATCGCTCTGACGTAATACTGTCCATGTGCGAGCTTAAGGTGTGGTTATAGCAGAGGATGAGCTGGCCGGAGATTGTCTCTGAAAGGCCAAACATCCTTCCTCCTTCCTCCTTATGACGGCAATACAGGATTTCCTTCTCACCTATGTGGGAAATTGAAAGCATTGGAGGCTGCTCTCTCCCACTGCTCTGACATCTGATTTCCTGTATCTCCTATCTGTTAAATTAGGTGAGAATCCGGTCCTAGACAAGTATGAAAGTACAGCATCTACGTAAAGTGGTGTGGATGAACAGGAAATCCAGTTTTTCCTCCCTTATCCTCTCATTTTTCAGTCAAGGGCCTTATAATGGTGCTCAAGTTCCACTTGTCTAACTAGTTCCATTGTGCTCTAGTATTGCACAGTAAATGTGTATTTGACCAATATTTCTTATCACTCTCAGGGCCGTACTGTTTTTCTTCTCATGTAAAAAAAAAAAATTAACCTTACTCTTGTGCTGTGTTGATAATTCTTTACCTCATTTGGTGTTCCTGTTCAAAAATGACTGGCCTTAAAAACTGTTTGTAAATTCCTCATTATGCTATATTATCACCAAATCTAGTTTTCTTTTGATAAGCTCAGGTTTTGTATTTCTTTTTGGAACTGATATGAGCTTATGCACCTCAGTTTTTCGTAAAAAGATTGAATCCAATATTTGGTAATAATACAGCATAACAAGAAATTTATTACCATTTTTTTTTTTGTAAACCAGTCATTTTTTGACTGGGAACAAGGTAACAAGGTGGGAAAAACATCCTTAAAGTACAAAAATGATCTCTTTTTTTTGGAGGGGGGGTGGTTCTTATATGTTGTGTGAGCAAAGTCAGTAGGTTTTAGTCCAATGTGATAAAATTAGCTAGCATTTTTGGGAAATCGAAAATTGTCTCCAGGTCAAAATGACTAGAACACAACATGAGAGTTAAACCAGTATTTCATATCTTTATTTATTTATTTTGGAAATTTATGTAGGTGTGCAATAATAGGTATAATATAGAATTTCCTTTCCACTTTAGACTAAAACATTATAAAAAGTTAATTGTGATTTTTTTTTTTTTTTTTTTAGTCTCACAGTATGACTTTATATCTCACAGTGTGACTTTTAAATCTTACATTTGCGACATAGTTGCAAGTTTACATTGTACCGTGTGACATTATTTCTTTATCTTACGTTTTATTTCATAATTGCCTTTTTTATTTTTGTCTTAACATTTAGCCAGTCACTATAGCAAAATAAACCGGGTGAATCAACATAATCCTGATTTTGCCATAATGACAGGCTTATCCTTTACCTAATCATTTATACAATAGTAACATAAATGGTTTTCACTTTCAAAAATTCTTTATCAAAATATTAGAATATAATTTATAAAAGCTGCATTATTTGAATTCATAGGGACAATTTTTTATGGGTGGGCATTTCTCTATATTTGGCAGTGTAAAGACATGTTTGGTGGGCCTCTGTTGCAAGGTGTGATATTGTGATACTTACTGGTATCATAATATCAGATGTGATTAAAGTATAGTGTAAAAACCCTATTGCACACTTTATCTTAAGATGAAGAAATCTAGGGAAAAACAGCTAGTGTTTGTGGGGCCATTTTTTGTCAGCGGTGTGTGAGTGAGCTTGTGCGTCTGTGTGTGGCCCCTGAGTCGTAAAATGTTTTGCATTCCACGGATTAAACAAATTAAACGGTGGCGATAGTCAGTGGAGACCTCCATCTCACTTTCTCACTCACACATGCTCACAAACCTGTGATAAGGACTCATTTATAACCACTGAAGGCTCATGTCTGTCACATGTAAACATGGAGGTCAAAGATTCTTACATTTAGTTCAGAATGAGCCATCAATATTTTTCTCAAATTTTGAAGAAAGAAAATTTGAAGTGGTTTTAGTCCATGTCTAGGAGAACTAGCATAAAAATGGCCAAAAGATGTGCAAAATTTCTGCAAAAAAAAATCCATAGCGTCACACTGTATGAAGCACAGCACGGAATTTACTTTCAAACCACGTAGCTTTCTGCTGATCAATGTAAATCCGTGTGACCAACTGGAACCCATTGCGAAATCTGCATGTGGAAATTTTTCACCCTTGCACAAAATTCCAGATCACGTGGATTCCAATTAAAATGACTGGATTTTGCTTACAAGAGTAAATATCCCACACTTTAAAACACAGACTAAAAGTCATAAAACACTGTTGATTTCATGAATTCTTAAAGGGTGACCAACTTGAACCCGTTGCAAAATCTGTGTGTGGAAATTATTCGCCCTCAGATGAAATTCCAGATTGTGGACTCCAACGTAAATGATTGCGTTCACTGTGGAAATTCGCAGAACCACGGTTAATGTGACTTCACCTTAACACACAGTCTAAAAGTCTAAAAAATTAATGTCTTCATGTCTTTGGAATTTGAACTCTTTTAACCTATGTCTTCTTTAAAGTTGTGCTTATGTTGTGTGATACCGAAAAAAATAGCACTGTAACAGTCAAACATGTCTGCCTATATAGAAAAACTATAAAAAAAAAAAAGAAAAAAGAAAAAAAGTACAAATTGTATGAATGGCCAGTAGCATGGTTTGTTAATATTGCCACGATTAGCTGTAATGCAATAAAATGTCCATGAATGGAAGCTGCTGCCAAGTGCACAAACTGTATTATCCAGTCACATGCTAACATTCCTAGCATCACTGTACTACATTCGTGCAAACCACTTGTTACCCTCTGTCAATGTCAAATATAAATGGAACAAAATAAATAAGTAATGGATTCAAGTGGAAAAGACATAGTGTGGGTTTGCTCTGGTGCACAGGATTCAGAATACAAGAGTTTTGCTTCTCTGTGGGAGTCTGTGGCCCGCAGGCTTGCTGCTGATGATTTGGCTTCCTGGGAGGCCTGGGAGGTTCGCCTTCATTGCCTCATGTTCTGGGTGGTCATGGGTGGACGGAGGCTTTACTCGCTGCAGATTGAGGCACATGAGGCTAATGTGAGCTAATGGAAGGAAGCAAGAAGGAAGTTTTGTTTTTAGTGTGTGTGTGTGTTTGAGTGATGCTCAAATAGGCAGAGGCATGTTGTTGAAGTTGGAGAGCTTTAATAATACCTGGAAGAAGCCATCCATTAGCATCTCTGTGGTTCACCTAATGCATTCAACGTATGCATTAGGTTTATGCTGGCGCTATGCTGTTTGAAATCTGCCTTCGCTCATGACATTTACTTCTCAATACAGCTGCTTTAGATTCAGTCATCTAAGCTATTGTAAATTTAGCCTATTGTTGAATCGAGACCATCTAGGACCCCAATGTGATTCTGTTGGCTAAAGGATCTTTTAATGGGTACACAGTTAAATCCTACATCATTTGATGTACAGTTTGTTGTTTTGAACTGTTAATATGACACTTAATGTCTTTTAAATTATACGTAACTTATAGATTGTGAAGTTACTAGTGTTTTTTTATTAGTATATACGTTTTGAGAAGTAACTATTCAGCATACTAGCTTAGCTTAGCCAGTTAGCTTAGCGTATAGCCAACACAAAGTGTTAATTTATGGCATATGTTTTTTGTTTGATCAGGCATTACAAATGGACACCAACAGATTTCTTAAATGGGTACGGGTATATTTGTAGCAATAGCCAAAAATACATTGTATGGGTCAAAATTATTGATTTTTTTTTTATGCCAAAAATCATTAGGACATTAAGTAAAGATCATGTTCCATGAAGATATTTTGTAAATTTCCTACCATAAATATATCAAAACTTAATTTTTGATTAGTAATATGCATTGCTAAGAACTTCATTTGGACAACTTTAAAGGTGATTTTTTTTGCACCCTCAGATTCCAGATTTTCAAATAGTTGTACCTCGGCCAAATATTGTCCTATCCTAACAAACCATACATCAATGGAAAGTTTATTTATTCAGCTTTCAGATGATGTATAAATCTCAATTTCAAAAAATTGACCCTTATGACTGGTTTTATGGTCCAGGGTCACATATAAGATATCTGTGATTTCATGTGCCACTTGGATAGAATCTGAAAAATGGACGTTTTCAGGACAACGAATGAATGCAAAACTCTAAACCTGCTCAGCATCACTGTCAGGGCACGTTGGCTTGAGTCCTTTGTCCATATGAAAAGGCCTAAATTTAGTTCCACGGGACTGATCTTTCCGGCCCAAAGAAAGGCGCTAAACCCTGAACAAACAGAGGTATATCTGCGACCCTTCAGGCTAGTAGAGTTCCGTTTTCTCTGGGTGGCCATTGTCAGAGATCAGCTTACACACACACACACGCATGCACGCACGCACGCACACACGCATGCACGCACACACACACGCAATCTCTCATGCCTGCAAGGAGGAAAATGTCAATTGCACTTCATTGTTTTTTAAGCTTATTCAATAGTTTTCAGTGGTTTGACAAGCCATTTTTTATGCAAAGAGGAACTATTGTACTTCTCTCAGATTTTTTTATTAGTTTGAGAAATTTGGCACTTACGTAAGGCCCTCAGTGATTTCGATGATTTCAACCTAAGCTGATTAAAACCTCCGCCCACCGTTAAACCCGTCAACTGAAAGTGTGGTTAGACTTTCATTTGGCTTCACACTAAAAGTGTAATTCTACCTGCCTTGCCGAATTTCTCTGAGATAAGCTTTAGTGCGAGTGTATATATATATATATATATGCGTTACTCACGGCACGGGACACATCATTTCTTTATTTAAAATCTACCTGAATGAGGCCAGAGATTCCAGAGAGCTGAAATTAGATCTATGTTACATAAAATCTAATTAGCCTCTAGCCTTTATTACTTTCGTGCATTTTAAGGTCGGCACATATGAACTACCGTTTGCTTCATTCAAGACTTTCCCAGCCTGACCCACTTTATGAGAAACAGACTGTCTCAAGACAAACTTTGTTGTCCCCACACACATACTCTGGACTCAGATATTAGTTTGACCTCGAGGATGAGCAAAGTTGCTCTGATCTTCTTTGATATGCCTCTATGCGGTGACTTCTAAACTCACACTGACACCAAAACCTCATTGTCAGGGCTTCTGCACTTTTGAACCGAATGTGTCTTGTGTAATAAATGGGTCAAAGCTTTATAGATATTGTTTTAATGGTTTTGAGAGCTGACAGCTGCTGTGTCCTCTATGATACTGTCGTGTGTGTGACACAAGCATTTTGGCTATTACAATTTTTAATCACTTCAGTGTATGGTCTTACAGTTTGACTGAACTGATTCTGTATTTTTCAGATTCGGGGGCCTGCGCACATTTATTTGAATACTGAATTGTTTTTTATTCACAGTTAGATTTACATTAATGTAAGCATCCTAATTTTTTGATTGGTTGCTTAACTTGCTCTTCTTTGCAGTCTGTCAGAATCTGGCTACTAAAATCTGAGTTTTCCCTGGAAAACAGGGAGAGCTGATTTCCCAAACATCACTGTATTGCCTGACCTCATTTATTATGACAATAATTTTATTATATATTCAGACTTTTTTATATAACATCAGAATTGCAAGACAAACTCAGAATTCTGATTTTTTTTGTGTGTGTGTGTTTCAAAATCATCTCACAATTCAGTTTTTTTTTGCCCCACAGTAATTACTACAGTAATTACAGACTTTTTATCTCACAACTTGGACTTTTTTCCTCACAGTTCTGATTTCTGAGATATGAAACTCAGAATTGTGAGATAAAAACACAGAAACACACAAAAAAGTTGGAATTGTGAGATATAAACTCAGAATTCTGACTTCCTTTCTTTCATGTTTCAGAATTCTGACTTTTTTCGAGTTTACAAATTGCAATTCAGACTTTTTTTTCACTGAATTTTGAGTTAACGTCTTACAATTCAGTGTGTTTTTGTTTTTGTTTTTGTAACTATGACTTTTAATCTTACAATTTGGACTTTTTTTCCTCACAGTTCTGATTTCCGAGATATAAACTCAGAATTTTGAGATATAAATGCAGAATTGTGAGATAAAAACACAGAAACACAAGAAAAAAGTTGGAATTGTGAGATATAAACTCAGAATTCTGACTTACTTTCTTTTATGTTTCAGAATTCGGACTTTTTTCTCAGAATTTTGAGTTTACATCTTACTTATGACTTTTTATCTTACAATTTGGACTTTTTTCCTCACAGTTCTGACTTCTGAGATATAAACTCAGAATTGTGAGATATAAATGCAGAATTGAGAGATGATAAAAACAGAATTACAAGAAAAAAAAAATTGGAATTGTGAGATGTAAACTCAGATTTCTGACGTACTTTCTCGCAATTGTGAGAGAAAAAAATATCTTTTTTATTTATTTTTTATTCCATGGTGTAAACAAGCTTCCATAAACAATTAGTTTTATATAAATTATTTACACTTATATCGAATTTCAAAATAGGATGTGTGTATGCACGCATGTTATACTTGATATAACTCATTAAAAGGAACTAAGCATGTGTTGCAGTGATTTTACCATGGTTATGCGGTGATGTAAGGCACAAAATAACTTTGACAGGAACTTTTCTCAGGCATACTGGTGGATACCGGTAATTTCCAGTTTAGCTTCTCTCTCTGAGCAGTGCTGGATTGTGCAATGGATGACCATTAATGTGTACGTTCCCAGAGCAGGGCTGAGTTATTTTGGCTTCATCTGACCCCCACTGCTTTTTAACATTTTAGCCTGGTACAGGCGATTTCTCACTAAAAGCAGTCTGCGATTTAAGCCACCTGAACAAACTGGAGCTATTCAATCAGTGCGTGAGTGTGTGCATTTGTGACCGTGAGATGTTTATCTTTGCACGGCAAGAGTACATGGTTGTTGTATTAGTCTCTGTCTGAAAATGTTCTCCGAGTAGGATTCTTACCGACAATGCTCATCGTTAACGGCACTTCTCTTTTCTGATTGCCACCCATGAAGAAAAACTCACCTTAGAAGGAAAAGTCTCACTGTCTTTCTCGAACAAATACACACTCACACAATCACAGAGAGTTCAGACAGTCTGGGAGTCTCTCTGACACACACATCAGTCATAGTCCTGTGTGTCACAGTTTTCAGCTGCTGGCCTGAATCTTTTGTACATTTTTTTTAATCATCAAAGTACAAAGAATGATTTTCTTTATTTAAATCACAAAAACAACAGTAATGTTCATGATTTATTGTTGTGGTAAGAACCTTTTGTGGTTACATTTACAGTAACTCAATTATATTTTATATTTACATATTTATACATGGTGGTATTTTTATTGACTCATTACAGTGACGAAGGAATGAGGAACTATCTCAGAAGTCTTTGTTTCTTTTGTTCTCTAACTGCCTAATTATCAATAACACGTTCTTTGTCCACACATGCTATTAATTTGAATGTTTTGCTTAATTACTCTTACTCAGTGTCTTAACCAGACAAGTTGTGGGAAGTTTTGAGTGTTATTTATGCTATCATTCAAAAGTTTGGGGTTGGTATTTTTTTCTTATGCTCACCAAGGTTTCATTTATTTGATAATAAATACAGTAAAAACTCTAATATTGTGTAATATTATTTCAGTTCAAAAGATCTGTTTTCTATTTGAATATATTTTAAAATGTAATTTATTCCTTTGATGGCAAAGCTGAAACAAGCAGAAACAATTCTTGTTCTTGTTTTTTCAGGATTCTTTGATGAACAAGTTGATATAAACAGCATTTATTTGAAATATCATTTTTTATAACATTATAAATATCTGTCAATTTAATGTGTAAATGTTCAATAAAATTACTAATTTCTTAAAAAAAACTTTCTAACTTCTAAAATTTAAATGGTATTGTATCTGTCCACAGTTAAAGCATGTGCTGTTTAGAATTTATTCGTTTTTGAAAACAAAAAAAAAAAGTTTTGCACAAGCAAACATTACTCACTTTTCATTAAAAATGTAACAGTGTAATGGTACATTATGCTTCTTCTGTCAGGTAAATGTTAGCAATGTGTTGATTGAGATTCTAGGGGCAAAGAAGATTTATGTCAGCAATGTACCAGTTGCTCATTGCTGCTCCTTAGTGACTGTGGAATCAAATCATCAGCATTTTAATAAGCAGCACAGATCTTTAATCGCTAGGTTACCGCCTCTCATTATAACTGGCTTCATCAAATCTGCTTTTATTGATGCTTGTTCTGACAGGCATCTCTACTGCTTGCTTATACTTAGGCTTAGTGATTTCTTTTTAACTCATAACTTGTCTGTAGGAGCATACCTGAAAGAGATAATAAACCTATATGTGTAATAAAATATATATATATGTCTGTCTGTCTCTATATCTATCTATCTGTCTATCTATCTATCTATCTATCTATCTATCTATCTATCTATCTATCTATCGCTCAAAAGTGACTTTGACATTGTTACAAAAGATTTGTATTCCAAATAAATACTTCAAAAGTGACTTTGACATTGTTACAAAAGATTTGTATTCCAAATAAATACTTAACGTTCTATTTTTTGAAGAATTCTGTGGGAAAATTTCCACAACTGTTTTATTAGCATTTAAAAAATAATAATAAATTAAAAAAATAAAATAAAATAAAAATCAGCATATTAGAATGATTTCTGAAGGATTATGTGACACTGGAGTAATTTATTTTAATTTTTTATTTAATTTTTTAATTTATTTTAAATTGTAATGATATTTTGTAATAATATTTCATCACTCTAAAAAAATGCTTGGTTAAAAACAACCCAAGTTTGGTTAAATATGGACAAACCCAACAATTGGGTTGTTTTGACCCAGCAGTTGTTAAACCCAACCTGCTGGTTAGTTTTATAACTTTAAAAATGACTATATTTCTTGCTTAAAATGAACCCAAAATAGGTTGGAAATTAATGTTTATTAATAAGTTTAATAAATAATAACTAAATAAAAAACATATATTAAACTGCTTATTAATAAATGTTCGCATTTGATTATTACTGATGCATCTAGTAATTATGTGTCTGATTTTAATCATGTAATTTGGTCTTATCTTATTTGCTGGCCTGAGACAATACCTGATTTTGGCAGTAATGTGAGCTGTTTTACACTGTATAGATGAGCGTTTGGAAACCAGACAGCAGGTGGAGAACCAGTGACACTTTTCAAATGCAGTCTCAAGTTTGCCCATTCAGCCCAAAAACTTCTGCTCTCTGGCTGCCTAGACAGACACTCTCTTTCACATGGCCATTCACACGTATTATTCTCGCTGTCTCCGTCTCAGTAACACATATACACGTTCCCCCTCTCTCACACACAGATACATGCTATTCATTTCGTTCAGCTGATACCTGAGCAGTTGCGACCTCCAAAAGTCACTGAGACCTGCTGTCCTGAAATCAACCTCCTACTTCCTCCGTCCTTGTTCCACACATGGGAATTTTCCCAGTCTGACTCCAGCCAGAGAGAGAGAGAGGCCAGGCAGATGTGAGATGGGGGTGGGGGAGAAAGCGGGAAACAGACACCGGGGCCTCTCACGCATTGGAGATAAAGCTTCACCTGCTTGCCCTGGCTTGTGCCTTTCTCTGGTCTCTGGGTGTGGTGGGTGTGCCAGAGAGAGACATACCTGACATTCCAATAGGCCTGTAAAAAACAATTGAGGCAAAGATGAGATGGGGGGTGCTTGGGCTCAAAGCTGTTTAGTGATTCCCGGATGGTTTACTCACTGGGGGTGAATGGCAGGGGGCTCTTAAGGGCTTTTCACACTATGCTTAACCCTGGGTAAATGGGTAAACCCCCTGGGTTAAGTGAGGTTTCACACTCCAGAACAGAACAGGCTCATTTTTTTTGTTTACAGTGTGACACAATGCAATTCTAAATTGCAAAGCATATTGTACCACTTGTGGACTGTGGGATGAAATTTCAAATTTATTGCAAAGTTGCACATTTATTGCAATTATCGTAAAGGTGGCATCCTATCACAGTATCACACTTGAATTCACAGTGATTTTCAGAACAATTTTTTTTTTTCCCCCCCACAAATGTTTGTAAATGCAGACTGCCATGGCTAGATGCTTGTTTTTATACACCTGTGGCAATGGGTCTGGTTGAAATGCATGAATTCAATAATTAAGAAGAGTTTCCCAGTTCTATCATGACAACACTCTGAAGATTTTATCATGGTAATGGATATGACAATGTTAATGTATTTGGTCTTGGCTGAATAGACCTGCTACACTGGTCTATTCATTGCTGCTGCTGCTGTTGGTTAGTCTTGTTGTTATAGATTTTTTTTTTCTGCTGCAAAGCAAGTACAGGAACTTGCTACTGCCAATACATATGCTGATACGGTGCTGTGAGTATTTAAGATATACTGCTTCTGCAAAAATAGCATATAAAATAACCCATATCAGATCTATACAGGTGGAGCTGGGGAGGTGGAGGGTTTCAGAGTAACTCTGAAAGCGTGTTGCGAACTTATGCTGACAATTTAACACTGTGAATATCATCAATTTGCGTTAACGACTCATCAGCCTGCACCATCTAGAGTTTCATGAGAGAACTTGGCATGATTTTGTCCATTAAGTGTATGTATGTGTATGGATAAATATAAAATTATAAATATTATTATAAACTTATTGTTTAATTTATTAAATGTATAAATTTCACATATAATAATTTAAAATTATAAGTTATAAGTTAATAGAATTATACAATTATAGCTATAATTATGCATGTATCTAGACATGCACCACTTATATATTTTGGTCTGTAGATTTTTACTTACATGTTTATTCATTTAGCAGGCGTTTTTTTTTTTTTTAAATCCAAAGTGACCTTACAAATGAAAAATACAACAAGCGATTCATCTTGAATGATATGGTGCAGCTGAATATTATATTACTCATTGCTTATAGAAGGTGTGTATATATCAGCTATTTAAAACAATGTTAAATGTGACTCAGATTTTACAGTTAAAACTATTTGTCTCATATTTTGCAATAGCTTCAGCTAAACCTACATGATATTTCTCCAACACGTGCATTCTGATCTCAGGGCCGAACAAGCCCCGTCACGACTGTTCCAGGCTGGCCTTTGACGCAAGTCTGACCATGAATTGTGTGTGTGGGAGGGCCAGAAGCTCATAGTTCATTAAACCTAAACACAGACCCAATTAAAGTCCAGCCGGGCTCAGTCTCAACAGGACACGGATGCTTTGAATGAAGCCCTTCACTGGCTCTAATGAGGGGAAATCCCTGAATGTGACCTTGAGTTCTCCTCTCAGACACGAGATCGAGATTGTATTGGTCCCTCGCATGAGGCTTTGGGATGATATTGCTGAAGTGCGCTTGAAAACTAAAGGGAGAGCTGTTTGTACAGTCCTGGTTGTTTTGGAAGCCTGATAGAGTTCAAGTGTGTAGCTTTTGCAAAGATTTTGCAAGAATGAATGCATGTGTTTGCATACCTGGAAGTGATTACAGCTATTTAAAATACTGTGTGGTATTAGTTGCAATAGTTTTGAGTGTGATACAACGTTTTTGAGGATGGATAGGGAAGGCAGGCCAAATATTTCTCACACACATCTATGCACAGTTGACAGTAAAATAGAACAAGTATAGTAGTTACATGCATACTAAGTGAACAGCCTGCACTTCATGGCAGCTAATAAAGGGATAGCTCATCTAAAAATGTAAATTGTGCTGTTTTTTCATTCATGTCATTACAAACCCACATGACTTCCATACTTCTGTATATTCTGAGAAAGAAAGATTTATTGACTGATTGATTGACTGATTGATTGATTGATTGATTGATTGACTGGTTGATTGACTTTGTCTATACATTGAAAGTCAAAGGGGTCAAATGTTGTTTAAAACTATTAAAACTACTAAAAATAAAACTGTTAAAAAATAAACAAAATATAAATAATAGGTTTAAAAAATAAGGCAAAAAATTAAAGAGAAAAAAATTGTTAACAACAACAACAAAAAACATACAGATTACCAAAATGTAAACATAAATTTAAATGTAATTAATAAAATACAATGTATAATCTAAAAATAAAACGCACATAATAAGTATAATAATGTTTAAATTATAAGTAAACTACCATAGAAAGAAAGTCATAAAGGTTTGGAATGACATGAGTAAATAATAACAGATTTTTCATTTTTAGGTGAACTATCCCTTTAAACACACCAACAAAGTCCAAACTCACATTGAAATGTTTCTCAGAAACCGGCCAAAATGTGTCCAACAACCATCAGGGGTTTGTATATATTAACATGAAGGAAATGCATGTGGAACAGGAACATTTTTCTTGGCTGTTTACATGCTAATGTTCAAGTTCATGCATACTGTACACACACATACTCGTCCCTTTCACCTTCTCCCTTTCTCCTTCCCACACAATCATTCTTTATTACTCAAGACCAGGTGGCAAACTGCTCTAGGTCCAAAAACATTTCAGCTCATTACTAACGAAAACAAACACTCCCCTCTCTGCACCCTTCTCTTAAAACTTCTGTTTTCATAATCATTTATTTTGTTAGAAATGGGACCTCCTGGGTTCTGCATTTCATCAAATGTCCCTTGACTATCTTGCATAAACACCAAGCTGCCAATAGAGGGCACCTGTGTATATTTGATGACCTAATTGTGCAAACTTTGCTGAAAAATGTGATGTGCCTCTAAGCAAGGCACTGTTTTACTAATGTTAGACCCAATGTTTATTATGTTGATGTGTAATAATACTTGACATAGATTCTCAAAGTCAAGTTATCTTTTCGTGTTTACTATGAGGTAATCAAATTTTCAGGCCTCTTTCAAAGTTGACGCCATTTCTTTTCAGAGAAAACAGATTTAGATTTGCTGGTTTCTTTGTTCCTGTCATTTGAATGTTAGTTCATAAACCTCTCAGCGTGTTCCAACTATGTCTGTCTTCACGTGACAAATCACATGACACCATTAGGTAAACTGCTTGCTGTCTTGAATGGCATGTGTTGCTTTACAGAGCAATAACCCCTTATCAGCAGTGAAACAATGTGCCTCTCAACATGTGAGCATACAGCATGATGCTTGTCTAAATGTTAACCCAGACTGATGCTCATAACTCTAATCTCAGATCCGACTGAAACTTTCAACAGTTTGTCACTGACAGTAGACTTTTCATGCCCCATTAGCCATACAGACACAGACACTGTAACCCAAATATAGACTTTCTTAAAGGGATAGTACACACAAATGCAAATTCTTTCATAATTTACTCATGCTTACATCTCTTTCCAAACCTTCTGTGGAATACAAAACAAGATGTACTGAAAAATGACTCAACCATTTGTTTTTTTTTTCTTTCTTTCTGTCATTCATTTTGTTTTGTTTCATTTCATTTTTTGTTTCATGCTGTTTGGTTGTTGTGCTTTGTTTTGTTTCATTTCATGTTGTTTTGTTTCATCCTGTTGTTTTGTTGGTTTTGTTTCTTTGTGTTTCATGTTTTTGGTTTGTTTCATATTGTTTGGTTTTGTTTGTTTTGTTTTTTGTTTTGTTTTATTTTTGTCCACTGAAAACTGTTTTGTTTTCATGCTATTTTGTTTCCTGCACTTTTGTTTAGTTTTTTTTTTTTGTTAGTTTTGTTTTCATTTCTTTGCATTTCATGATTTTTTTTGTTTTGTTTCATGCTGTTTTGTTTTGTATTTAGTTTTTGTTCATTTTGTCCAATTCAAAACTGTTCAAAGTATCATATTTTTTGTGTTCCACAGAAGGAAAAAATGGTCATACAGGTTTGAAACAACATGAGTGTGAGTAAATAATGACAAAATGTAAATTTTCGTGTGAACTACCTCTTTAACGCAATAAAAAGACAATGTTTTTGCATATTCATAGGTTGTTGCTATGATGCTAACCTGCTGTTGCTAACATTTTTAGAGTTCATTTGGCATGTTGCTATTAATAAACACCATAATACACAAAAAACAGTTTTGTCTGTTTTATTTAATTTTGTTTGTTTTGTTTTGTTCCATGTTGCTTTGTTTTGCTTACTTTTTGTTTTTGTCCATTTTATCCATTGAATGGACAAACACAGTTCAGAACTATTCAAAATATCATTTTGTGTGTGTGTGTGTGTTCCACGGAAGGAATAAACACCATTAATAATACATTAAAAAAAATCTTTGCTAGAATTCAAAATGAGTAAATGTAGTCTCACACCAAGATCGTCTTGTTTTGAGGCTCTTTATGTTTGCTCTCTTGCTTATCAAAATATTCTTCTTGTTGTAGCCCCAAAACCTCATTAATGCCATGCAATAACAAATTATGCATGTGCTCATGCTGTTTCCAGTATTTTGCTATTCTGCGTACAAACCTGTTATCAACACAGTGCTGCACTTGTTATATAATTACCCAATACTCCAAACAAATAGAGTGCTTTGATAGTGGAAAAAAAACCTCACAAGTTCCTTTTAAACTACAAGTATTTATGTTAACGTGAAATGGTATGCACCCATTTGGCCAGATTCTATGCGATGGTCTGGCAGAGTTGGCAGGCATCAATGGACTTTGACCTGCCTGTGAGTTTGTGTGCAAAATATCTATTTAGTTTTTCCTTTAATGGCCAAGTCAGTGGGCACAGACTGTGGAAGTGTTAGCATAACAGCCGAATAAAAATAGCACATGTAGAACAACCACATTCCAATGTTTTGACTTTCACCCTGTTAGTGGAATTGTGGTTATGCAGGCATGATGGTCAGGAGATAAAGTGATAAAGAAATAATGATAAAGTAACCGGAGATGAATGTGCAGACATGAAAACAGCAAGTAATGTTTGTTTTCAATTCCACACTAGCATAACATAATCAGTCAGGTTCTCATGGTTTCACTCATTACCCTTCCTGATTGGTGGAAAGTGGAAAAGTTGGATTCTGATTGAGAGTGTTTGAATCAGTAATCGGCTGCTTAATTCAGATCACCTGATGGCCTGATTAACACTGTGGTTCAGTAGCTGCAATCTTAGCTGTTTTGATAGTTTCTAGTTATGAATCTTACAGGAGAACTACACAGGTGACATCAGAACTTCATTTACTGTAAGTGTGTCTGACTAAGCCTAAATGTAGCATTTTTACACAAATTGAAAACAGAAACATGACTATTTTGTTTCAAAGATGTAAACTGGAAACATATCTAAATTCCTGCAGATGCAGTACAATGACATCATGTGACAACAATGTGGCATACTGTTTGAAACTGTTTAAGTTGGTTACATAATGTGTATAAAATTACATAAATGTTCATTCCTAGGGTATTGTGCAAAAATCTGGCAATTCTAGATTAAATCTGCATTGAAGGCCAGAAAATAAACACATCATTTCCACTGTACTGTAGAACATTGAGGTGATGGTCATCATGGTGATTCTGGGGTCCAGCATCAGATCTCTTTTTCTGTTTACCTGCTTTGGATGTGTTGCAAAAAAAAATACTTTTTCCCACTCGTTTTTCAGTAAAATATCTGAAAGTCCTAGTTTTTTTCTCTAGAGTTTTCCCATTTCCTGTTTGTTTAGTTTTTATTCCAGTTTTAGATTTTTTAGGGCTGACTAAGTAAATGTCAAAGTTGTTTTAAATAAATAAATCTGCCAGTGATATAAGAAAAAATACATAGTGTCATAGTTATATACCATTCCAAAGTTTGAGGTCGGTAAGTTTTTTTTTATTTATTTATTTATTTTTTTTTTTTATATTGATGTTTTTGGAAAAACTCCTGTGCCAAGGCTGCATTTCTTTGATTAAAAATACAGTATAACACTTATGTTATAAAATATTATTAGACTTAAAAAAAAAAAGAGTTTTGTATTTTTATATATTTAAAATTTTAATTTATTCCTGTGATGGCAAAGCTGAATTTTCAGCAGCCATTACTCCCCTCTTTAGTGCTAATATGCTGATTTGGTGCTCAAAAAACATTTCTTATTACTATCAATGTTGAAAACAGTTGTTATGCTTTTTTTTTAGTATTCTCTGATGAAAAAGAACAGCATTTATTTGAAATAGGTAAAATAGATAGATAAAATGGGTAACAATGTAACATCTTTGATCAATTTAATGCATTCTTCCTGAATAAAAGTAATAATTTCTTGCTCTAACATAAATAACTAAAATTAAATAAAAAAAATAAATAAATAAACAAATGACCTCAAACTTATTATTTTTGTCTTGTTTTTTGTTAATTTTTTCAGAAAACAAGTCGTAATATCTTAAGTCATTCTGCTTCTCAGGTAAATATATCTAGATCCAAGAATGTTTAGATATTTGTACTAGAAAACGAGACAAAAATACTAAGTAAATCATTTTTTTCAGTGTAGACACACCACTTTCTGTGACGCAGCCAGTCATGCAGAAGCAAAGCGCCTTTGATTAGAATCTGTAGAGGCAGATTAAGAACTGAAGAGGCTGTAGAGTCGGATTCTTTAAGAGTCATGCTCTTCATCCCCTGATGCATCTCTCTGAGTTCAGGCACTAGGCCGTTAGACTGACCTACCGATTGGTCACAGAGGAATGTCTGGAATGTGTGTTCTCTCTGATCGCCGCGGGGCAATATATTGGCTTGGGAATCTTAAGTCAACTCCCATACATCCTGAGCTATCTTTAAACGTCTTGGAATTTCACCCCCCTCTATGTGTCCTCAGACCTGTTTGCAATTCTGAGGCTTTTGCTCCTGGTAGGGTTCAGTATCCATATGTGGACTCTGGACTATATGATTGTTTGCGTCTTTGATGTCAAGTACCAAGAATGTTGGCCCGCTGTTGTCTTTGGCCAATGCGGAGCTGAAATATCCATTAGGCATGGCATGGATCGGAACACACCAATGAAATGTTTGCGAATCCAAGACTGCTGAAGAAAACAAAAAGGGGAAAAGAAGGGTGTAGTATGAAAGAGTTTGGACAGGGACATTGAGTGGGATTTTCCTTTAATGGTTGCTTGTTTTGGCAGTATAAGTCTTCCTTCGTGTTATGAGAGACTGAGAGAGAGTTGTGCTGGTGACCAAGAACGTGAGGACAAACTATTTCCTTTCTATTACATTCTTCCTTACATCGCTCAGTCTCGGTATGCAACTTCATTAGGTGTGTAGACATGAATGAATGTCCATTCTTGTATAGCGCTGTTCTTTTCTATTTCAATTCAATGGTTAAACAGGAGGAGATTGTTATCATCTAATGCCGTTGAGTGAAAATAATTGGTCTAAAATCAAATCCAAGTTCCTCATGCAGAGGTTGGTAGTCTAGACTAGTTCAGAACAGTGACAAATTTAAGCAGATTTAATTTGATGGGTCACTTTTTAATAGCTATTACATTAAAATATAGACACATCTCAAATATATCTCAAAATATAGATAGAATAGTTCACCCCAAAATGAAAATTAGCTAAAACTTAACTTCAAAATCTCAATCCAAGCCAAGATGTAGATGAGTTTATTTTTTCATCAGAACAGATTTGGAGAAATTTAGCATTCAAACATCACTTGCTCACCAGTGGATCCTTTGTAGTAAATGGGTGCCATCAGAATGAGAACAGCTGAGGAAATCATAAAAATAATCCATGCAACTCCAGTTCATCAATTAATTAACGTCTTGTGAGGTAAAATTGTGAATAACTGTAAAAAACAAATGCATCAAACCATTTTGCTTCATATCAAAATCCACCAACATATTTGTATAGAGCTGTTTTGGACTGTTTTCGCTTCTTGATCTGTGCATATGTCTCTCCTAATTCAGACAAGATGACTTTTTCACTGGAGAAAGCAATATTATGAATAAAGGACTCACAAAAACATCTTAATGATGGATTTTATCTTACACAAACAGAAATTTTCACTTCAGAAGATGTTAATTGATGGACTGGAGTTGTGTGGATCAGCTGTTTGGACTCTCATTCTGATGGCACCCATTCACTGCAGAGGATCCATTGGTGAGCAAGTGATGCTAAATGTTTTCAAATCTGTTCTGACAACAAGCTCACCTTGGATCTTGGATGGTCTGACTGTGAGTAAATTTTCTGCAGATTTAAATTTTTGAGCAAACTATTCCTTTAAATGTTAACCTTAGATTAGGCTATGAAGATTTGCCCTGTGTTTGAAGCTTTTGTCTATAATTTGAAGTGCTGATTTGATGCTCAATATATTCCACACTGCTTAGACTTATTGCATGTTTGCACAATTATTTGTTCCGATTATCATTCCCACACACAGTGCCTGCTCATTTCTCTGCTGAATATGTCTGTCTAAATTAGACCTACTTATTTTAGGTCTACTAGGTCTTCTTCAGTCATTGTGATGATTTACTCACTAAGCTGTCATCTGTTTAATGAGACGTCTTCATCAGATGGAATGTACTGTATGTGGAGTATTTCATCTAATAGTGCCAAGCAAGGGCTTTGATTCAGTCTTGAGCAATCTCTAAAAGAACACACTTGCTTAAATCCTATACTCAATCGCATATTAAAACTAAAAATCTCAAGAAATTAATGGGGATGAAAAATGCACTGTTATAAATTCTTCTGTTTTATTTGTTGCACATGAAATAGCCACTTTTTCTAGGTTTATGTACGTACTCTTTAATCATTCAGACAGAGAAATTATTCTTGTTAGTTCATTAATATCTTGGAATTTAACCACAAAATTAGGCATGCACCAATATTACAATTCTGGTCAATATCTGTAATTATTTTCATGATACTAATAAATTAATGATTATTAGACAGCAAATGTAACATGAATCTTTACAAATGAGCATGCACAATGTAATATACAATACTGG
>JAFVLL020003508.1:0-16175 GCA_021397915.2 Tor tambroides | reverse complement strand
CCCAGAAATTCAGAAACGCCCACTTTTGCTCTGCAGAGACCTCAGTCCAAGTATAGGTCTCTGCATAAAAGTAATGGGAGTTACCAGATCGGGGTGTTTTTAGACCATGTTACCTGATTGGCTGACGTCATAGTGATGTTAGGTTTAGGGGTGGGATTAGGTCAGGTGAATCATTTTGATTGCATGATTTAGAAACACCCAGCAGTTTGAAAACGCCCAGAAATTCAGAAACGCCCACTTTTGCTCTGCAGAGACCTCAGTCTCCCTCAGTCTCCAACTATTGGCTGCTCCATGACACGCCTTACTTCCGCATTCCTAAATTCCTATGGAAGCCTATGGGAGTGTCGCAACTCTGTTTCTCAACGGCTCTGGGTAGATTCACCATTCGATCGCTCCAAGCACGCAGACGCGTCCGCGATCTAAATAATAGGGGATCTACCTATACATATCTATGGTTGTACCTGCATAAATGGTCATATGACATGCGTTTTCGGTTGTGTAGTGTAACGGAGCTTGTTTCTGAAACGCAGTGGAAACGCCAGTGTAAACGTTGATCGTTTTCATTCTAAAACGCCGTTTTAAAACGAAAACGCACTAGTGTAAACGGGGCCTCAGAAACAAGCTAAACACTTCATGTTTTCTTATGTAATAATGTGATTATGCATTTGATATATATGGATCAGATCATACAGTACCTATGTGGTTTAAACTGCATTACTCACCTTCCTCTTCTGGTTCCTCCTCTTCCTCTGTGGTTTCTATAGTCGAGTAATATCTGGAGTCGACCTGCCTCTGAAGAGCTTCCAGCTTACTCTCATAGTCCTAAACAAAAAAAATCAAAGTTAAATCAAATTTTGGTTTCATTGCAAGCTTCTTCCAGTTTATACCACTTAAAGACTAATTAAACTCTTACTAGACTGAAATGGCTTACCAGTCTCTGCTGTTCCAGAAGGTTGCTTGCTTCTTCTCTCTCCTTGCGGTACTGGTCCTCCAGCTCCTGTAACCTGTAAGTGATGTAAGCATCTTTAGAATAAAGGCACAAAACCTAGATACTAAATAGTCCCGCAGCATGTTATCAGAGTTCCTTTGAAACCCTCCATCTCCCCCAGCTCCACCTATCTAGATCTGATTTTTGCTGGTTTAGAACCACAAGAGGGCTAGTGACAGAAATGCTACTGTACTGTACCTCTGCTCCATTTCTTGTTTCATATCAATGCCTTGTTTTTCCAGTAGTTCTCTTTGGGCAAAGGCCCAGTCAACTGGCTCCACAGGTGTGTCTGCACACGGGGTCCTCTCCCTCTCTTGCCGTGCTTGCTCAGGGTCATTGAAACGAAACACGTGGCTCTTGCCCATAATGATACGGTTACCTAAGATAGATAACAGACATAGTCAAAAAGTCTTACAGGCACCAAAAGAGTTGTTTTCAGAGCCTAGAAACTGAAGAGTTACCTGATCTGAGAACAGTGGGCTCTGTCACTCTCTTCCCGTTAACGTAAGTCTCTGCTTCTTCACAGGGCTCCAGGATCACCGTACCCTCTCCTGACACATTTGTAGTACTTGTGAAGATACAGTGTTCGTCTTTAATGAAGTGGCCGCTCAGGACAATGTCCTGCCGACTGCTGGCATCCTCGCGGCCGACCCTGGAGGAATATATGGAGGCCATATGTCAGAATAAAGGGAAACAGATAGAGATACTACAAAATACAAAACAAGTATTGAAAATACCATTATGATGATAATTTAATACCAAAAATATGAATTTTTCATATAAAAAAGAAGAAATCTGTGACTTTTTAGCTAATATTAACATTAGCTAATATTATAAAAGTTTTTGTGCATTTTTAACAGATCATTAGTTACTGATTAGTCATATAATCAGAAATGTTAAATTGTTGAAATGTTTACATTTTCTAACATTTTAAAAAAGGTAAAAACATTAGCTAATTTATCAAGAAAACTAACGAGCCACCTATTTTTACAACATTAGTTAATAAAAATGTTCAAGTTAGTTTACAGTGCATAACTACTTAAACAGATACAACTTTTGATCTTAAAATGTATTAGTAAATGTTGTAGAAGCATTGTTTATTGTTAGCTCATGTTAACTAACTGATGTCTTTGTGGACCATGGTTGAAAATACTGGTTGTAAATAAACAGCGTCTCTTACTTGGTGATTCCATCTTTAATGTAGTACAACAAGCATTCAGACATCAGTGGATCTTCATTGAGGTTGACCAGGTGAGGTGTCTGAAACAGTCAAATCATAAAGAAGTGTTGATTGAAGCATATGACTTCACTAGCTTCCTTTTAGAAAACATATATGATCTTCTAACCTTCTTTGGTGAAAAGACTCCAACCGTTCCTCCATCTTCCCTCATTGCCACACCCATTTCAGCCAAAAGTGCCTCCCTAATGACAACAGATTTTTTTTTTAAGAAATGAAATATAAAACTTGAATTTCAGACACATTTCAAGATGAAAGCCCTCTCAGGGGTCTCCAACCTTTCCATTCTAATGGCCTCAGTGCGACGAAGCTTCTCTTCCCAAGTTTCATTGAGTTCTGCGATTATCTTCTCAGTTTCCTAGTTGGAAAAGAGGTCGACATTAAAATGATCAGCACTGGCCCTTATTAATTTATCAAAGCATCCATCCATCCCATCATCCTCTCTCTCACCTTCAGCCTCTCAATGGCTTCCTCACTTCCAGGGCTGAACATGATCCGGTCATGCAGGGTGCCGATAGAGCCAGCTCGGCTAGACAGGGCAGAGAGAGAGGGCGAGGGGCTCATCCCTGTCATGGCATTGGTCACTGTGGAGAAATCACCCCTTTGATTGACAGCTTGGATGCTATTGAGATTAGTCTTGTAATTGGACAAGTCTGGGCAACACGTGGGAACGACAGGTTGGAGAGTCAAAGGAAAAGTTTTGGTAAGAGAAAAGGAAAGCCATGGAAACACAAAAGAAGGGGAAGGAGGAAGAGTAGAAAGTGTCAAACATAAAGCTGAAAAGCGAATTAAAAAGGTTATAAAGCTGCAGGGCGCAGGGCAAATGACATCAATTTGAGGATGCTGTTGTGTGTTTTTTTTTCCAAGTAAATTAGAATATCAAAAAAATGATTATTAATGGATTTTTCCCTCATGCCTCAAATTCATTGGACCATGCTTGAGATAATGAGCATGGAGATGAACTGAACACTCAATGTACTGTAATACTGATCTGTGACTACACAGACCGCATGGATGACCACATGCCTGTGCTTCACATAGAGGCAAAAACTCTAGAGCGCCTTTGGACCATCAAAGCAGCAGTGTCCAATAATTGTGTTGCCTGTCAGACTAATTAGTTTTATTTAAACTGATTAGTTGAAACTGCACAGCATGGACTTTGGTGGTCCAGAGATTCCTGCTTTGGCTGTCGCAAGGGTCGGCAACATTAGGAAGGGTCAATATTGGCACACACATTAAAAGGACAGAGGATTTACAGTATGATTGTTATATGATTGTAATATTCTTTAAGTGTTTATTCTAAAATGTTTTAGTCAGATTCCAAAATTAACACTTGTCAGTCAAATATGAGTAAAAATAGGCTCTGGAGAGTAAATGTTGATATGTGACATGCACGATTCCAATTAAAGATTAATGAATGATCGCCAACAAAGCAAAAATATGTGAAAAATCTTGATGTGTCAGACAGTGCAGAGCAAACCAAAAACTGATCCAATTAGTGAGTCACCCAAATAAATTTCTTTCCTGTGAGTTGCACAGTTCTGTTCACAGTGCTGTATGGATGACATACTTTGGACTGCTTTTTATTTTTGTTTTTAAAACAATAAGGTTGTATTACTAATATAAAGTTGATATGAACAGATTTGTCATATACTGAAAAAAAAAAAAAAAAAGATAAAAAAGAAGTTGCCGACCCCTGGGTTATCATAAGCTGTGAAGCATTTAGGGTGCCAAAATACACACATTTGAGAGCAGATATTCCAGGAGCCTGTGCCCGATATGCTGAGAAAAACAGAGAGAGAAGACAAATCCTTTAGACACATTCCTAGATCTGTCTGATCCACTGGTTTCTGATAATATAAATGCAGAGAATTTTTGCTATACTCATAAGATGTCCTGGCAGCATTTGAATCTGAGAGGAAATCTGTAATTTTAAGTGAGTGTTTATGAGTAAAACATTGTAGCTCCCCAGTTTGAAGTGTATCACAGGTGACTCACTCTCAATGATGTCTCCAAGACCCTGAGCACAGAGCAGATCCTTCAAACGTGCCACCTCTTCCTTCAGCTCACGCACCAGGCGGTTGTTGGGGTCTTCGTTGATGACGGCGTTGCAGCGGATCTGCTTGGCTCGGTCAGCGTACCTGTGACAGTGATATTGCTATTAACTATCCATAATAGTATCAGACTGTCCCAAATATTTCAGTATTCAGAACATCACCTGCCGAGGCTAATGACATCTAATGACATGGAGAAATTCTTCATAGTAATGCATAGCCATTAAAAGGTTAGTTCACCCAAAAATGAAAATTCTGTCATTAATTACTCACCCTCATGTCTTTCCAAACCCGTAAGACCTTCGTTCATCTTCAGAACACAAATTAAGATATTTTGATGAAATCTGAGCGCTCTCTGACCCAAGGGCTCTCAAGGTCCAGAAAGTTAGTAAGGACATCATTAAAATAGTCCATGTGACATCAGTGGTTCAACCTTAATTTTATGAAGCTATGACAAAAAATTTTGTGTGCAAAGAAAACATGTCGTGGTACTCTCGTGAACTTGTGTCAAAGACTGACACAAAAGAGAAGAAATTGTTGAATAAAGACTTCATTTTTGTTTTGTTAGCGCACAAAAAGTATTCTCGTAGCTTCTCGTCACATGGACTATTTTAACAATGTCCTTACTACCTTTCTGGGCCTTGAATGCGTCAGTTGCGTTGCTGTCTACGCAGGTCAGAGAGCTCTCGGATTTCATCAAAAATATCTTAATTTTGTTCCGAAGATGAACAAAGGTCTTACGGCTTTGGAATGACATGAGGTTAAGTAATTAATGACAGAATTTTCATTTTTGGGTGAAGTATCCCTTTAACATACCAAAAAAGTTTTTAGTGTTACATGACCCTATGTTATTAGTCTAAAGTGGTGGTTCTTACCTGAGCGTGCTGAGCGTCTCATCATAGTTAATATCAGCAGGGCTCAGAGCTGCTACCATAGCAGTGCGCGAGTTTCCTCCTGATAAATAAAAAACATTGTGACCTTCAGGACCATCCCACAGTTAAACTGACCATATTGACTGTAACATGCAATGTTTTATGTGATGGAGAGCGATGTTTATTGTAAAGAAGGTATGTGAATGGTGCATAAAGCCTCATACCGAGGTTTTCCCTCAGCAGCCATGTCAGAACTGAATCTCTGTATGGAATAAAGCTCTCAACTTTCTTCTTCTTCTTGTTCTGTAGAAGGAAGAGCAGTCGTGTCAACTGTCAAAGCTAAAAATGCTTGATTATTAAAGAATAGTTAAACTGATCCTGACCTTGTTTGGTGCAGAGTCCTATAAAACAACAAAATATATATATTTTTTAAATCTTCAGCATTTTTTCATTTTCTTTTAAGAACATTCAGAAAAAGCTTAATTGAAAGAATCCTTACCACTTCAGCCAGGGCAGAGATAACTTTGCCTAGTGTTGTTAAAGATTTGTTGATATTGGCTCCTTCCTACAAAAAGGGACAAAGCATACACATTTGTAAGATTGCATTCATCTGAAATGACAAATTGTCCTGTAACTCTGTTGAACTCAAAGTGACCCACCTTGAGTCTAGTGCCTTTAGCTCCAGTAGAATCAGCCCTCTCACTCCCTGCCAAGTCTACCAAGCTGACTTTGCTGACCTGTTTGCAAATCGAAATGTTGTGTCTAAGAACGGTAAAGCGCTCTAATGCACAAACCAGCAACTTCAGCCACTGTCAAACTGCCAACATCCATCAGAGATGTTTGAACTGCAGAGAGTCTCACCTACTTTTGCTTTGTAGTCTATTTCTGAAGAGGCAGTCACTTTTTCTCATATAGAACAGTGCTAAACATTGCCATATGTGGAGGCCTAGTGGGAAAGGCTGCAGGAAAGGATGCGGTACCTTTTCAGATGTGTTGTCTGTGTCACTATCATGTCGTTTCTGAGTGAAGATGATGTTGAACACAGCATGGGAGCGACTGCTGGTCTCATTCATGTTGGTGGCCGCCACAGTCCTGATAACAGAAAAGTGGTGCAGTGGTGAATTATTTGACTTTAATTACATACATAAATGCATTATCTTACCCAAAAAGTAAGAATTTATGTTTTATTTTATCAATTTGCTTTCCCTCAAAATTATGTTCAGAGATCCATACACTATTGTTCAAATGTTTGGGTTCAGTGAGATTTGAATGGTAGTCTAATTCAGAGATTAACCTCTTTTATATTCATAAATTTGTGTCACCTTGCTTTGTTTCCAGAGTCCATCAGGTCCTGAATGTCATTGTAGGAAGTAACTGCCAGTTTTGATAGGTCCTCTACGTACGGTCCCATCAGAGGATGCTCTCGCACACGCAGATTCCCTTTGTTCTTTGGGTTCAGAAGGTCCCGCACACGCTCACAGTAGATCTCCATGTAACTGACCTGAA
Organism: Tor tambroides; assembly: GCA_021397915.2. Classification (NCBI taxonomy): domain Eukaryota; kingdom Metazoa; phylum Chordata; class Actinopteri; order Cypriniformes; family Cyprinidae; genus Tor; species Tor tambroides. The sequence goes on along the minus strand of JAFVLL020003508.1, from coordinate 9,518 downwards.
AAAACAACAACATTTTCACTTGCTATATTGATTTTACTGTAATAACGCAATTTATGATGCAGGTGCTGCACTTACCTCAACTGAGTATGACATGCTGTTGTCATTATTGTCACTGATTTTGGTAAACAGGTCCTCACATAGCTGCCACAGACATTAAAAATGAGTTACCTCAAACTTTTAAGCAGCATCTAAATCATCTACAATATTTGATACAATATCAAAGACAGCAATAATGTCAATTACTGATGGTATTATAGTGTACTACCAATGGGATGATGCCTTCTTGGTCTTTCTCTTGCTTGCCCATCATGGTGTATGACTTTCCTGCCCCAGTTTGTCCATAGGCAAAGATGCAGACGTTGTATCCTTCAAAAGCATGCAGAAGCATTTCCTCCCCTATGTCTTTATAAACCTGCTTTTGGCATGCATAGTTCACATCTTCTGGCTGTTGAAGACAGAAACACACAAGCACAAAAGGACATCATCATAAATGTCCCAATAACAGCCAATGTGATCACAGAAGAATTAAAAATAGCTGCAGTAAGTTGCGTAAGAGGCAGATTCACCAGTTAATATCAAGAAACTCACCGTTGTATGTGACCAATAGGAATAGTCAAAGTTGAAGCTCTTGCTCTCCTTTGGCTGTTTTGGGTTTATAATTGCTACAAAGCAAAGAGAACATGTCTATAAGAATAAATCTACAATCTGATGGAGAAAACAACATATAAATGTTCAGACCTGAAGCCTCTCATGGCAAAAGATGATACTAAAAGCCTCATGACGAGGACAGAGGAACTTCACTATTCATGTATTCTTGCCATTCAAAACTATTATTCAGCAGGGCCGTACTGAATTGATCAAAGATGACAGTAAAGGCATTTATAATGGTATAAAATATATCCTTTAAAAATAAATACTGTTCTTTTGAACTTTCTTTTCATCAAATAATCCTGAAAAAAACATGTATTACTGTTTCCACAAAAATATTAAGCAGCACAACTGTTTTCAACATTCATGATAATAATAGTAAATGTTTCTTGCGCATCAAATCAGCATATTAGAATGATTTCTTAAGGATCATGTGACAATGAAGACTGGAGTAATGACTGCTGAAAATTCATCTTTGGCACCATAGGAATAAATTAGATATTAAAATATACTAAAATAGCAGTTATATTTAGTAATATTTCACAGTATTACTGTTTTAGTGTGTTTCTCATCAAATAAATGCAGTCTTGGTGAGCATAAGAGACTTCTTTAAAAAAAATGTTCTGGTATTGTAAATACTCTAAGTAAGCAAATTAATTATATTTAATTATAATTCTAAACTATTTTTATATAAATTAAATGAAGACCTGAATGTCTGTTTATTTAGCCACAAAAGTCATGTTCAAAAAAGACAAAAATATCATCTCAATATAGTCACCATAACAGCATTTTCTGCACTGTTAATATACCATAAGGCAATATATGCATATGTAGGCATGTTTCAGGACAGATGAGTCTGAGGAAGCGTGAAACATGCCATCCCTTGGGTTCTGGGAATGAGGTCATGAACCTCCCTGCATCCTCTCACCAGCACAAAGCCGTGCAGTGTGTCTGACCTCACACTCTGCATCAGCTGACTCTGTTTTCCCACTCACGCTGCAGGCAGAACAACAGGGCAGAATTCTTGGCATAAAATGGACTTTGTTTCTGAACATGTCCAAAACTTTTGCTAATGACACATGAAATTAAAAATTGCCAGTGATAAATGTTTTTTACTGCTCATGTTTTCCATTATTTTTATTAGAAAACATATTTATTAAAGGAAAACAGTCTCCATCTCTTTAGTGAAACTTTAAAAATGTGATTCTGCTACTCATATTTTTTTTTTGACGGATTAATGCAAAACATTGCACATCATTTTTATAGTTCGATTTGTTTTGAGAATCAGTGTACAGTAAATCTGAAGTCAACAAATGTATTAGTCAGGTGGTGACAGGATGCACACCTAATCAATTAAAAGCCTTTTCTGAAAACTAAAGCATGACCTCTTTGACATTTTCAAGCCTGTAAGCCTAGAGATGCACTAATACTCTCTCTCATGAGATGATGAGACTAATACTCTCTCTCTCTCTGATGAGAGACCATGGGAATAAATATTTCATTACAGTCATAAATAATTCCTACAGCACAGTGACAATCATCTCTTACTCAGATGAGTTCAAATAACCATTGACAGCAAGTGAAAATATGTGTTTTGAAAGAACACTCACTGGTAGTGTTGCCTGACATCTGGATGATACACTTGCTCTCTTTTCCCATCTCTCGTGAATTGAAGGGACGGACCCTCACGGCTACTTTCACTGAGGCACCTGCCATGGTGTCTGAGTGCTGGGGCTCTGCTACTGCACAGGATCTGATGGGATGAAGCCCAGCCAGGAATCAGAGGCCACCTGCCACCTGTAGAGGAAAACACTGACATGCTACTGTATATGTTGGAATCTCGAAAGAATATACTATATGTGTTATTTTACTTCAGAGTACAGTGAAGAAGGCGATGATAATAACAAAACACCATGATTCATCAACAATCTACTCTACTTTTGCAAAACGAGGCTAGAAATGTGTTAAGGCCTACACTTTAGATTTAGTACCTTAGCAACTCACTTCAAGAGATAATTAAAGAAAATCCCCATAAATCTGTTCAGGCGATTGTACTGGCTAAGTTACGCCACTGATAATCTAATTTAGGTAATGGAGCTCTCTGAGATCCAGACCATGACTCATCAGGACTTTTATCACATTCAGAAGATTACTGTACACCAGATATGGCTATGTGAACTCATAACCTTTAAAACTAGCTGTAGCGAAACAGGCTTAAAAATGAGTTTAGGATTCATATGTGCAGATTTATTAAAAGAACAAATAAACAACTTGTTCAAATCAGAATCCAGCGAGGTCAGTCAGCCAGCGAAATTCAGGCCTATTCAAGGCACGCAGTATCAGTGGTATCAGTGGCAATACTCCTAAATATCTTGACTGATATCTAGAGATTACAAACTTTTATATTTTAAAATTAAAATCTACTTAATTAAAAACTACTACTGTATCTAATCTACTGTACAAATCTCCCTATTCTATGTGTGGACTATGACAATCTCACAACAAAAGAATGATCTCATGATGAAAAGGGTGATGGTAAAGTGCTTCTGTGAACCCCATAGAGGACACTATCACCAGTCATATTGTAGATACCTAATCTTCGTGATACCAAATTAAGAGCTGATAACCAATCCAAAACACAACATCAGAAAACTGTTGGAAACACAACAACAAAAAAATTACATATTTTCTTGTTTGCAATATACTTACTAAATTCATATCACAGATTACAGCAAAGCAATATTATTTCATTAATAAATTAATAAGCAAATTCACATTCTCCTGGCCCCTGAGATGCTTTGTAATAAATAATGTATGGTTTTCAACCACACACTAATTGTGTTTGTTTATATATATGGGAATTGCATAATGTCTGTTACAATGACCTACATGCTGTAAAAGAATATCATTAAAAAAAACTCTAAGTCAGTGACATTTCATTTCAACAACTCTGTACAAAAGACTATGACATCCAGCATAACCCATTTAATAACTGTCCTACTGTGGATATAGTAATCCGTTTAAAAGACTGACCAAAAAAGAAAAAACGAAAGAAATGGAAGTGGGTCAAGTTACATGTAAATTCTTTGATACTGCAAAATATATCATTCTAAATCATGGTTTTAATCATGATGATGGATTAGAAAAACTGTCTTTCTAAGAAGCATATCAACAAATTTACTGTATGAGGAATAAAAATGATTTAGAAATACAGTGGGAAATAGACTGAAACAAATGGCTATAGGCTATTTATTGCAACATTTAATATGGAAAATTCTCCAGTTCATTTACACTTTAATTATTTTTCCCCTTACTTTTACTTTACTTTTAACTTAATATGGGATACCCACCCAAATATTCAGAACTAAAAATAAAATGTAGGCTATGGAAAACAAGCTGTGGATGATTTTGGACAACATTTGTCTATACACTATCTCTTTCCAGAAAAAGACTGGGCTAAGTGCCATCCTTCGAGCAAAAAATCATAGTTATGTTTGTACACAAAACGGCGCATTGGGCAAATGTTATTTATCACATGCAGCCCTCACAGTCTCCTGAAAATGGCTGCCCTGACCGTCAGCCTGTATAGTCATGAATCAGCTGTGATGGACGCGCATTTGCGTCAGCTTCAGCTCAGCCGGCAAAACAAACGCAGTGAACGCTTTTCAACGGTTATTAAGCAAACCAGCTATCCAAAACAAGGTTATCATATTTAAATAAGTATCCTAACTGTTTATATTTAGAGCTGCCTCTGCACAGATGCTGAGATGCGGCAGCAACACCCAATATACACTCACTGCTAGCGACGCGACACACAAGAACGCTCCCAATACAGTCAACAAAGTCTGCGCAGTTATATCATCGTCATCAGCTAGTTTACATTGTATAATTAATTAAGAATTCAGAACGCTTCAGCGTATCGCGTCGCGGTAGACTTGGGGTGTAAAAGAAGTGTGACGCGTCTGTTACTATGGCAATATTTTGTCAGAATCTTTAGTCCAGAGCAGAATACAGGCATATATACAGAATTTAATTTCGAATTTCTGATATTAAATAAGTAAATCGTTTCTTGATCCTTAAATATTAGTGCGCACTGTATTCACCACCTCAGTAACGCATCTAATAAAAATGCTATATATTTTCATAGATGCCGCTTTTCCCTCAGTAATTATCTGTATGGCCTTTGAAATTGAAAACATCTGAATTATGAAAAAGGCCCAGATTTCATGACACGGCCTCACCCTGCCAACATAAACAGCATCCTTCAGCACCATTGCCAGTCTCAGGACTGTCAGTGCATGTAAATAAGAGTGAATAAAGCAATTTTACATTAAATGTCTTTTGATATCCAATAATAACAATAATAAATATATTTGTAGTATATAAGTCCTAAAATAGTATGATAGTACAAGACCAAATTTAAATAAATAATTCTACATATATACTTTTTTGTATAGACAGTTTTCTTGCTTTTCTATTTCAGCAGCCTCTGTGTGGCTTTCCAGACAGGACAACAGTGGAATAGTGCACCACCCTCCTTATTCTCATAAGAGACATGAAAAACAATGGCTTGAAAACATATAAATCACACAAACAATAATCAAGACCTCACATACCTGATTCCTGATGGCAATATCCTGTTGAGATTGCGGACAGCAGTGGGTTATTCCATCAAGTCTGCTTCCATTTGCCGTCTTCAGTTGTCTTATTTTTTCCTATAGGCTCTCAGCCTCTCCCTAGCTCAGCACCATCAATGCAGGTGGAGCCCCCCCTGGCAAGACCATCAGACTGAGGGAGTCTGGTTTTGCAGGGCCTGGTACGCAGTGGTGCGTCAGGAAGCCGAGGGAGGGGTTAATAGATGTGGGGATGCGCTGAGAGACAGTGTTTCTTCAGCCTAACACAAAATGGCTCTTATGGTGGAGCCAAGGATGCTGATCAGCCGTGAGTCGCTGATGACATCATCAGTGTGGGAGCTAGCGGCATGGATGCAGCACAGGCAGTGGGAGGGAGGAACGGAGAGAGAGAGGCTGAGAGCCACAGACTGAAAGGAAGGGTGTGATAACAGCATCACAGGACACTCTTAAAAAAGACCACGGTTCATGGATTTGCTTCCGTGTCCTTGAATATAAACCACAGTGTTAAAAGCACAAAGAGCTCATTTGAAATTCTAAGCTCAGCCGGTAGGGTTTGTGTCTCAGCATGCACAGCACAGACCCTCTCAATGGACTCATTATGAAGGCTGAGGATGCCAGCTAAGCTTATGCAAGGAGACAAAAAAGTTGGGTTCACTTAAAAAAAAAATAAAAAATAAAAAAAGGTACATTACAGTTCAAAAGTTTGGGGTCAGTATTTTTTTTTTTTTTAAAGAAATTAATACTTTTATTCAGAAAATTAATTAAATTGGTCAAAAGTGATGGTAAAGACATTCACACAAGATTTAAATTTTAAACAAATGCTGTTCTTTTGAGCTTTTGATCTGACACTGATGACTGGAATAGATTACATTTTAAAATAGAAAATTAATATTTAAAATTTTAGCAATATCTCACATTATTGCTTTTTTTACTGTATTTTTGATCAAATAAATGCAGCCTTGGTGACTTCTTTCATCTTTCATTATTCATTTACTGACCCCAAACTTTTAAACGGTACATGAAAAATATTTTTGTACATCCATGTCAATTTCACTGATATCTGTACAAAGGAATATTGTACTAAGAACAGTGTCAAGCGGGGACAACAGGGAAGGTGGCCCCAGGTTGTATGACAAGGAGGGTTCACTAAGGTCCTTTATGGTATATCCTATTACAGTTGCATTGTTTATGGATCCTTGTTAAAATTTAAAAGGAAAAATGAAAAAAGTAGCCTAAATACAAATTTTGAGATAGTTTAAAATATGACATAAAGCCACACGGTAAGATATAAAGACACAAATACCCTTTTTTCCACTCTGATGTGTAACCAGGCTTCCATAAGCAAGGAAAAGACAACATTGTTGCATTTCTTTTGAAGATAAATTTATATTGTACTTAAATCACATCAAATATCATAACTTCAATGGACTATAATGGTCTAAGGAGAACAGCCCCATCTACTGGGCAGCTGACATTCCGCTCACTACATTACACAAGGACTTCAATTTAAATGGTACCTGACAAACACACTTTATTGAATTAGTTTTTGAATTGTAGTTTAATAGGGTCAAGGTCATCTATGTCTGTCTGAACATCTCCATTGCTCCATTGGTGTTACATCATGTCCCGTCTTTCACAAAAGCATGGCAAGAGTTGAGTCGCTTCTGTCTCTTACTCTGGCCTTTGAAGTGGGTGTTTGAGCCCCACCACAGTGCAAAGGGCACACAAGGGTAAACACTGCATTTCCACTTATTTACTGTGCAGACTAATTATTTACCACAGGATAAGTGGTGGGGACCAGTGCTCTGGTCAAAGTCCCTGCTCTGACATCAGCATCTGCTTCCTATGACACATGACTAGTGTGTTTTTAGAGAATCACTGTTCTGATCAGGTACTTTCGTACAGAGTAAGCATTTTTGTACTGAATGGGAACAGAACAATCTATTCATGTTCAAGCCTTTGTTCATACATAGTTTAAAAAAATATGGTGAAATGAATTAATACAGCTGAATATTATAATATGTGAAGGAATAGTTTACCCAAAAATGAAATTTGAAAATGTTCTCTCCCTCAGGCCATCCAAAATGTAGATGAGTTTGGTTCTTCATAGGAACAAATTAGGATAAATTTAGCATTACATCAATTGCTCACCAATGGATTCTCTGCAGTGAATGGGTGCCATCAGAACAGCTGATAAAAACATCACAATGATCCACAAGTAAACCACTCGACTCCAGTTCATCAATTAATGTCTTGTGAAGTGAAAATTTGTGTGTTTGTAAGAAACAAATCCATAATTAATAAGTTTTTAACTGTTGCTTCCAGCTAAAATACAAGTCCTCTATCCATAATATTTCTTTCTCTATTGAAAAAGTTGCTCTTGCCTGAATCAGGAGAGAAATATGCACAGATCAAGCACAGTTTATAAGCCAGGACAGTCTAGAACAGTTCTAAACAAATATGTTGGTGGATTTTATTGTGAGAGGACAACTGGGGAAGGACTTTTGTTTACTGGAGAAAGTGTTATTATGGATAGAGAACAGAAGTGACAGTTTAGAGTTAAAAAGACTTAATGATTGTTTGTTACAAACACAAAGCTTTTCACTTCACAAGACATTAACTGATGGACTGGAGTCATGTGGATTATGGACTAGTGTGGATATTATGATGTTTTTATCAGCTGTTTGGACTCTCATTTTGACGGCACCCATTCACTGCAGAGCATCCATTGGTGAGCAAGTGATGTAATGCTAAATTTCTCCAAATATTCTTCACGTTCTGATGAAGAAACAAACTCATCTACATCTTGGATGGCCTGAATTCAGCATATTTTAATTTTGGGTGCAATTTTCCTTCAAACAAATCACCAAAAATACAAACTTACTACCAGATACAGACTTACTTAGAAATGAATGATTCAAATGCAAATAATGTGAACAAATTCCTGTTTGCCATTATATCTGTTAGATATTACTTAAAATAGCTCTTAAAACCCTCTGGTGCTCTTCGGTCAAAAAATTTTCTGTTTTGAGTTTTTAAAAATCACAGCTTCATCAGAATGGTATAAAACTTGGTGACTTTTTTGGCATTTGGAATGTGAACACACAAAAAAATTGAGGGCATGATTCAAGCAGGCTAAGTGGTCGTAAAAAAAAAAGTCACACTTACGGTCTTCGGTCAAAAATGACCGACCATAGGAGATGAATGGGAAATCGACAAAAACACAAAAATTCAGAGAATTTTTGTTCGTACAATCTACAAATCTGCCACAATGCAGAAAAAAGTACACAGCAATGACAGTGTGAAACGATTAGTCAGCAGAAGAGAGGGCAGCGCGTGAGTGCTTTGCTTAATACATTGTTAGATCTGTTGTTTAAATTATTACTTGCTGCTAGGTAGGAATATTTAGTTTTCTACTTTGCTTTTTCGTTGTAGTTTGTATTTTTGATTGCACTTACTTGTTATTATAAGAATAGCCCTCGATCGGCTTAGTGTTATTTGCATTGCTCCCTTCCTGCACTTAAGTGCGAATAGTAGTTTCGATTTGAGCAATTGCCCTGCTATAGGCTGTTGAGTGTGCTAATTAGAAGGCAGCCACAGCTGTTTCTATTTTTGCTATAGCTAGACTGTATTTACTGGATATCTGTGCACTGACGCGGAACCGTGAGTGGAAGCATTCAGCCCTCGTGTTCAGCCCTTTCGGGAGAAAATCTATGAGGGTAAAGACCTATGAGGGTAAAGACCTGCGACTTTTACCTGTTGGACTTTAACCGAGCAACGTAACCGACAACGCACTTAAGTACTCCTTTTATCGTCCCTTTCATACTCTCCTTTTCTGTCCTCTCTTTTCAAACTCTGTTTAAAAATGTGTTTCCAAAACATTCCGGTTGTCTCTCAACCAGGGGCGGACTGGGGCCAAAAAGTGGCCCTGGACTTTTTGGCACAGAGCGGCCCACCAAACCCAGTCCGCAACACACCGCACCACACCACACCACACCACAAATGAGTGGCATATTCTTGACATTATCATTTGTCTTTTCTGGTGTATATGGCAAATAGCAAATAATTTTAAAGAATTTTTACGAGGGACAGTTTAATATCACTAAAGTTAAATACCAATATTATCAGTCCATATGACACAATGCTCTGGTATCGTCTAGAAGACTTGAATAGTGCAGAATGTGGACTGTTATGGTGCCTTTCTATTGGTCATATACAGTATTTGTCCTTTTGCAG
>JAFVLL020003506.1:0-66538 GCA_021397915.2 Tor tambroides | reverse complement strand
GCGATTTTTTTCATAAAGAGATTTACATATTAGTCCGTTTTATTTCTAAGAGTATGTAAGATGGTTTTCAAAAAAATATTAATAGTAAACGGTCGGCTTTTTTCTGTGGTGATTTGAGTGTGTTTATACTATGTGCTCCTGAGCGTTACCTAAAACATGGCGGAATCCAACGCAGCGTGACGTAGATTCCCAGACTCTATAGTCTTTGGTTCAACCACAAAGCAGCGACATCATATTTTTCACGAAAGTTCCATGCACTAAATTGCATCACAATCCCTAAAAATTAAGATGAAAAACAGCTGCATTGTTCTCATCCATCAGACTCAGTGGCAGTGTTACACAAGGTTGTGAGAACCAAAGCAGCAGGCCTGTCTGAGCTGATTTAATGTCAACACAAGGTCAAAAATATACTTGGTACAAGCATTTCCTGCTATTCCATTCCACACAGCAAGATCTTGTTTTGCAAAGAGATATAAATGCATAAACTATATAAATGTTTATTTTCATGGTTTTCTAATAACCATTCTAACTGTTTATTCAGGCGTATGGGGTTTTGACTAACAGTATCATGACTAGCTGTGGTTAAAATAGCAATGTTGTGTGAAAGGATGAGTTTGTTTACATGCGTGGGTAGGCTATGTGACCATTTAGGTGTAGCTTTCCTGTCAGATTATGACTTATTATGAGGTTTTGCAGATGAGAAAACTGCAGAAGAAATAAATGATTACCATGGTTTGGTCATCTTGACCTGTATAATAATATCTGATAACAAATGCATGAATGTCATCAACATATTCTGTCCATCAGTAGATAGATAGATAGATAGATAGACAGATAGATAGATATGTACCATATTTATATAAAAAATACAAAGAGTCAGAAAATATATTCCAAAAGCATTTTGCCTTCCAAAAAAGCCTTCCAAAGCATTTTTGTGCCTTCCAAAGTAATGCATGGTAAAATAACCGACTGAGTGATAATTCAAATAAAAATTAATGTGTTCATCAGTAGTTGATGCAATGTTGAAACACTTCTTAAACTCAAAATGATTTTTGTAAGTCCAGTGGTCAGTGTGAATACCCACAAAACTGTATAATTTAATATGTTTACTTATAAAATCGAAGAAAACAAATTAATTTAGCATATTTGCTCCAACATGGTCTATACAGTTGGACCTCATTGTTAATTTAGTCTTGTTTTTTAGTCTATCTCGGGTCAAACCAGTTAAGGTACTACTGATTACATTTACTAGTCAATACACCGTATGGTGCTATACTAGGAGAAACAGCTGCATTGCTCTCATTTGTCAAACTTCAGCATTAGTATTGTATAATATTGTGGGAAACACAGCAGCAGGTTTGCCAATCTGTTACTACCTCAAAATAAGGTCACAGCCACCAGGGCAGTATAGGGCGGTATATAAAGGATGACTCTAGCTAGAAAGTTCTACTCAAGCAAGATGAAGGGGCTACTGGTGCTGACTGCTCTGTTTGTGGCCGTGTTTGGCAAAAAGACCTTTGAGGGGTGAGCTCACAAATCTTGTTTACAGTATCCTAGGTTAAAAAAAGAGAATATATATAAATATATATTAATGGTTATGCACCAAAAAAGATAAAAGTGGTGTAGCATTTTACATTGAGTTTGAGGGAGGAAGCTGTGGTTTATTCAGCGCTGAGTGTTCAGGAGGAGGGTCATCATGGTGATTGCTACAGTGATAAAATATAAAGTGTGATTTTTTTTTAATGCTGATAGCTTTACTTTATAAGAAAGGAATAATATTTTTAACTGCTCTGTTTGTGGCCCATTGTGCCAAAAATACTTTTGAGAGGTGAGTCACTTGAGTCTTAAATGGACATTTTATCCAAAAAATGATCATTTGCTCACCTTCATGTTTTTCCAAAAAAAGCTGTTGTTTTCAAAAATGTCAGCGTTTTTGTCTATGCAATGAACGTCTTTCATTGTATGGATAAAATATCTTAATTTGCGATGAATATTCAAGTAAAGCCACATATCTTAAGAAGTATTCCTGCATATGTTTTGCTGTATCTACAGAGACCAGGTTCTTCGGATCACTGCAAAAGATGAGGCACAGATCTCTCTCCTGAAGGAGCTTTCTGAGCAGGAACACCTCGATGTAAGTGTCACGTCAAAACCGATCTACTTATTTGTTTCTCATATGCATTTGGCATATAAACATTGTACTTTGTGAACATCTGATTTACTTGTTTCTGTCTGTGTTCAGTTGGACTTCTGGAGGGAGCCCGTTCATGAATCCTTGCCTATGGATGTTCATGTCCCGTTTCACAGCCTACAGGCTGTCAGGGCATTCCTGGGATACAATCAGATCCAGTATAATGTCATGATTATGGATGTCCAGGTGGGACTATTAATTCAACTTTTTGATTGCTATGATTATAATAGCTTGGAGAGGATCATCATACGACACAAATTCTTTGGATAATCGGACCACTTGTCTACTTTTGATCTAAAATATTTCCTTGAAGTAACCTGTGGGATTTTAAGTTAATGTTTCAATAACTGACACTTGTTCAAGGTTCTCTAGTGTTGGTTAATGATCATATGACATGCAAGTAAACAAATAAAATATTTCTTCTTTTTTTTTAAATTTTAAATTTTTATTAATCATTAGATTTCCATCAACTCAGAAACCCCCACAGGTTCGCGAACCCCGGTTTGGGAAACCTTGGGTTACACCACAATTAATCTTTAATCATATTTAATATATAATTTGGGTAATCACAATGTAAAGTAGATTTTTTTAAATTACATTTTTCATTCTTCTTTCTCTGTAAGGATTTGCTGGATGATGAGGAACGTGAGATGGTGAAATATCGTACCTTTCCAAGAAGTACCGATGACTTCATCTACACCAACTACCATGATCTGAGCTCTGTAAGTTCTGCACAACTTTAATTATATGAGTGCATTGCAAGACTTGTTGGATGTGACTATGTTGTTTCATGTTTTTCAAAATTTTACCATTTTGTATATTTTAAACAATTTTACACACATAATACATTTGATAACCATGTTTCTCTCAGATTAACTCTTTCATAGACATGCTTGTGGCAGAGAACAGCAATCTGGTCAGCAAAATTGTGATTGGTCAGAGCTACGAGAAACGCCCCTTGAACGTCCTGAAGGTAGGTCATGATAAATAATGATAAATGTGCATACTTTTATTGCAGCAAGAGACCTCTAGTGAAAATGCTATTATTTAGCATTTTTCTAATTTTATGTATTTTTTCCTATTACCAGTTATATTAACTATATTATGAATTTGCAATTATATTAACAATTTGAGTGAAAAATTCAAATGGAAAATTAACATTAATTTTCTTTAAGAAAACATTAATAAATGATAAGTTAGTCCTCTGAACATCAACAGACGAATTAAAAAGGAATTTATCTCTACAATATGATACAATATGAGGTCACTCCTCTGAAACATTTCCAGATTTAAAGATGACACATGTAATTTCTGCATGATTATTATTTTAACAGATCAACTTAGATAAATCTTTCAGTGTGGTCTTTTGGATTCCACTGTATATGTATAGACCTTTATATCACAATTCATATGCAGTATGTGCAGTGCCGATCCTAGACTTCTGGGGGCCCTACGCAAAACAGGGGTAGGGGTGAAAGAATGGATTAAATGCATTTGTCTGTATTTCACTGCGTCTCGAATCACGCTCACGGAAAGCACTCGAGAAACAGTGTCTCTTCCGTGGCTCGGTACGCTTTCAACTCGTTTTTTAGTCTCGAGCAAGAGACGACATTCACGTTACATGATTTGACCAATTTTTACGTAGAGAGGGTGACAGCGCACCGCATTAAAAGAAATGATTAATCATGTAACCGCTGAACAAACTCAAAAATGAAACTAAAATTAAAACATCTTTGAGAGCAAGGAGGCCCCCTGGTGTTCCGGGGGCCCTACGCAGCTTACGTATTCTGCGTATAGGGAGGATCAGCTCTGAGTATGTTTAATATAATTATGATTTTATCATTGTGACCTCATGTGCTCTTACTCAGTTCAGCACTGGAGCGAACCGTCCAGGTATCTGGATCGACACTGGCATCCACTCCAGAGAATGGGTCACCCAGGCCAGCGGAATCTGGTTTGCCAAGAAGGTAATGTTATTAATTGGCAAACACAACATGATATAAAAACAGATTTGTTCAGGAATAGACTAAAGCACATATATTCTGAACACATGTTCTGTTGTATGCAGATCGTGACTGACTACGGACGTGACCCCGTCCTCACCAGCATCCTTAACAACTATGATATTTTCTTGGAGATCGTCACCAACCCTGATGGTTTCGCATACACCCACAGCAGAGTGAGTTTTAAAGCCTGATGCCTGGAAGACTTCACATGCACATTCGGTTCAGAACAACTGTATTTTGAGAACGTATTCCAACGGACTGCTTTTCAATTGCAAATCTGTCTGGTTAAGGATCGCATGTGGCGTAAAACCAGAAAGCCAAACTCTGGCTCCAGCTGTGTTGGAGTTGACCCCAACAGGAACTGGGATGCTGGCTTTGGAGGTGAGATGCTTTTATCATTGCAGTTATACTCAGACTGAGCTGGGTAGATTACTCACAAATTGTAATACATTACATGATAAAAACTGTAGTTAGTTACGGTGGCGCATTATAGGTAATATATTCAGACTACACTTTAGATTACCTTTTTTTTATCTAACTTGTTTTAAACGTACCATTGATTTACTGCCATTGTGTGAATAATATGTAATCCATAAAAAGTAACTGTAATCTAATTATGAGCATTATAAAATACTCTAATTACGAGTACTTGATTTTTGGAATCTGATTACGTAATCCAGATTACATTACATATACTACATATACTACGGTTATACTGTTAAGCAAGGCCGTAATTAATTAATGGATTTATGGGAATAAAAAAAAATAAAGAATAACAGTAAAAGAAAATGAATATGCACACATTCAATCTTAGTTTTAAGCCTAATACGGAAAATGCTTCTTTGTCTCTTCACATTCAATTATGAATTACAGGCTATATTTTGGATTCAGAATGCCAAAAATTTGACCATAAAATTGAGTTCATTGCATCAAAGGATATTAGCTGCAGTCATTTAACAGTTCTATCGTAAAACAGAAATATTAGCCTAAATTTAGCCTAAAACATAATTGTATGAGGAAAAAATCTGCATTTCATGATATAATCTCTGCTTAAAAACATTTTGGCAAATATTGTCAAGTATCAAATATTAGACAATTTTGCCATTTCTGATTACTGTTACATTCTAACGAATCACTATGGTGGTTATGGCCCTACTGTAAGGGGCTTTGAAAATTCCAGTAGTATATAATACTATCTTGTTTTTCTGTTTTCCAATCTCAGGTGCTGGTTCCAGTAGCAACCCCTGCACTGAGACGTACCGTGGACCCAGCGCTCATTCTGAGTCTGAGGTCAAGGCCATTGTAGACTTTGTGAAATCTCATGGCAAAATCAAGGCCTTTGTGTCCATCCACAGCTATTCCCAGATGCTCCTCTATCCATACGGATACACAAGCACTCCTGCAAAGGACAAGGCTGAACTGGTATGCATGTGGAAACACACTATTCTAGATTTATGTAGCATCAATTAAATCAAATTCTGTATTGTCCCTTCAGCATGAGCTCGCCAGGAAGGCTGTCACTGCCCTGCAGTCCCTGTATAACACTCGCTACACATATGGAAGCATCATTACTACCATCTGTAAGTTTGAGAAGATTCATTTCAGTTCATATCAGTATTGCACCCTTCTAACAATCTCTCTGTCCATAGATCAAGCCAGTGGAGGCACTATCGACTGGACCTACAACCAGGGCATCAAGTACTCCTACACCTTTGAGCTGAGAGACACTGGCCGCTATGGTTTCCTCCTGCCTGCCAATCAGATCGTCCCCACTGCTGAGGAGACCTGGCTGGCCCTGATGGCCATCATGGAGCACACCAACAATAATCCATATTAAACAAGCTTCTGTGATGAGACAAAGTGAATAAAAGAGTGTTAATAAAAAACAACCAAAATATTTACCATTTTATGGAAGTTGCTTTAATATGCATTACAAGGAATATATTGTTCAGCCCTGAAAATTCTCTGGATACTGATTGATATTTCAACTATATTGATATAAGTCAACTATAATAACCCTGTCTAACACTCACTTAAAGTTCAGCTTTAAAACACCAATAATTAAATAACAATTAAATGTCAGCGAATCTCAAAATGAATATCTGTTTATTCATCATACTGTGTACATCATAACGTTATGATGTCAAAATTTACCTGTAGCATTAATTTTCGTTTTGAATGATTTTAACAATTGATTTTAGATGTGTTTTTATTTTTTATTTATTTAGATACAAGATATATCATTTTGATATCGACCGTTTATCAGTTATTGGCCATATTATTAAAATAATTACCAGCGGATCAATTTGATCAAATTTTATTATTGTTTTTGAAGTGAAAGAGCTCAGAACTTCCTCACAGTACAAAAAGGGCATTTACAGTGGGGGAAAAAATTATTTGATCCCCTGCTGATTTTGTACGTTTGCCCATGGGCAAAGAAATGATCAGTCTATAATTTTAATGGTAGGTTTATTTGAACAGTGAGAGACAGAATAACAACAAAAAAATCCAGAAAAACGCATTTCAAAAAGTTATAAATTGATTTGCATTTTAATGAGTGAAATAAGTATTAGATTCCCTATCAATCTGCAAGATTTCTGGCTCTCAGGTGTCTTTTATACAGGTAAGGAGCTGAGATTAGGAGCACTCTCTTAAAGGGAATGCTCCTAATCTCAGCCTGTTACCTGTATAAAAGACAACCTGTCCACAGAAGCAATCAATCAATCAGATTCCAAACTCTCCACCATGGCCAAGACCAAAGAGCTGTCCAAGGATGTCAGGGACAAGATTGTAGACCTCCACGAGGCTGGAATGGGCTACAAGACCATCGCCAAGCAGCTTGGTGAGAAGGTGACAACAGTTGGTGCGATTATTCGCAAATGGAAGAAACACAAAATAACTGTCAATCTCCCTCAGACTGGGGCTCCATGCAAGATCTCACCTCGTGGAGTTTCAGTGATCATAAGAACGGTGAGGAATCAGCCCAGAACTACACGGGAGGATCTTGTCAATGATCTCAAGGCAGCTGGGACCATAGTCACCAAGAAAACAATTGGTAACACACTACGCCGTGAAGGACTGAAATCCTGCAGCGCCCGCAAGGTCCCCCTGTTTAAGAAAGCACATGTACAGGCCCGTCTGAAGTTTGCCAGTGATTCAGAGAAGAACTGGGTGAAAGTGTTGTGGTCAGATGAGACCAAAATTGAGCTCTTTGGCATCCACTCAACTCGCCGTGTTTGGAGGAGGAGGAATGCTGCCTATGACCCCAAGAACACCATCCCCACCGTCAAACATGGAGGTGGAAACATTATGCTTTGGGGGTGTTTTTCTGCTAAGGGAACAGGACAAGTGCACCGCATCAAAGGGACGATGGATGGGGCCATGTACCGTCAGGGCCAGGGTGTTGAAGTCAGCCAGGGCATTGAAAATGGGTCGTGGATGGGTATTCCAGCATGACAAGGGCCAAGGCAACAAAGGAGTGGCTCAAGAAGAAGCACATTAAGGTCCTGGCGTGGCCTAGCCAGTCTCCAGACCTTGATCCCATAGAAATTCTGTGGAGGGAGCTGAAGGTTTGAGTTGCCAAACGTTAGCCTTGAAACCTTAATGACTTGGAGAGGATCTGCAAAGAGGAGTGGGACAAAATCCCTCCTGAGATGTGTGCAAACCTGGTGGCCAACTACAAGTAACGTCTGACCTCTGTGATTGCCAACAAGGGTTTTGCCACCAAGTACAAAGTCATGTTTTGCGAAGGGATCAAATACTTCTTTGACTCATTAAAATGCAAATCAATTTATAACTTTTTTGAAATGCGTTTTTCTGGATTTTTTTGATGTTATTCTGTCTCTCACTGTTCAAATAAACCTACCATTAAAATTATATACTGATCATTTCTTTGTCAGTGGGCAAACGTACAAAATCAGCAGGGGATCAAATCATTTTTTTTCTCCACTGTATATTGCATAATTATAACGCTATACATTTAAAATAACTCTGTACTCTCGCACCATTGTCACCCAGACCCGTCCACATTTACATGTCTGACACCTATTGGATGATTAGAAAGTTGGCCCATTTATCATGTAGTTATGTAATGTAATGTGTAAATTTTTTATGTAATGAACAGAAAGCAGGACAGATTTTTTTTATCCTTCAACATTAGAAAAACTAGTACTACACTATAATCGTAAAAAGAGCATTGAGCTGTTACTGCTCTTTCAGATCTTCTCCAGAAGATCTGAAAGCCTGAAAAGTTTATTTTCAACAGGAGCCCAATCAGTTAAGTCTTCTGATTCATGAATACGTCGCAACAGCAAAAGTATGTGAAGTATTTAACCACTGTATAAGAGGCTGTTAATGAGTAATAGATCATTTCACATGCAAAGGGGGTGTTTTTTAAAACACCCACAAAAAAAGCTAAAATATTTGACTGTTTTTGGTAAAAATAATAAAATAAATATATAAATAATAATAGATTTTAAAAAATAAAATGAACTGTAACATTGTATGTTCAAATTTAGGGAAAATTGATTTTAAAAAATTAATTTCAAAACCTTATTGACATACACTGTTGCTCTTAATGATTCAGCTTATTCAGTTTTTGTCAAATAAAAAAAAGTTACAGCAAATGTGTAATAATAATCCAGCCATAATGTAACTCCATGGCAGCTATAAATTCATAAGTGCTTCTACTGGAAATTATGGCATACTGTGCAAACATTACTGATTTGTGAATAATTTTAAACTCATTCTGACAGGTGCTTACAAAATGATCAAATCACTTGTAATTTCTTCAAAAACTTACATCAGCAATGTTCGTAAATCATCAAAAAAACATTATAGAAAACAAATGAGTACGTTTGCATAAAAGACAAGATAAAAAAAAAAGTGAGCTATAGTGACTGTGGACTAAATTTCCAGTTTAACTCCTCATTTGACAGGGAATTATAATATGAGGACCTGAATTACTGTAGATACAGCAACTTGTTTTCTTCTCAATAAACACTGAGTGGCTATATTAAGTAACAGGCGAGAGAACAGATGAAATGTTCTCATCCCTTAAATTCCATCATCAGTTTTTATAAGGTTATGAGAACCAAAGCAGCAGGTTCGTCTGACCCGTGTGACCTGTTAGCTCAGTCATAATCGCCATGTTAGCATATAAAGGTGGTAGCTAACTGTGAAGAAACTCTACTTCAAGCAGCAAGATGAGGGGGTTACTGGTTCTAACCGCTCTTTTTGTGGCCGTGTTTGGCAAAGTGACTTTCGAGGAGTGAGTTCACAAATCTTATGTCTCTATATCTCATACATTCTGCTTACAAAATTCTCACATTCACATATAAACACATGTTGGAATAGTTACTTATGTCCTATGATATACTGACAGCTGAAAAACTGTGACATCTTAATTTGGCTGTTATTCTTTTTGCTATCTAAAACATACATTTTAGATGAACAAAATTTACATTTGCAAAATAGGCCTACTGAATGTTTAGAATATTATCAATAAGTATTAATGTCTCTACAGAGACCAGGTTCTTCGGATCACTGCAAAAGATGCAGAGCAGATCGCTCTCCTGAAGGAACTCCCTGAAGAGACACTCGGGGTAAAGCCCATTGATCATGTTTCAGGTCATCAGTGTTTCAGATTTGTTGGGATTATATTATATATACTTCATATTATAATATATAATATAAAATATATCTTACATTTTGCTCTGTGTTCAGCTGGACTTCTGGATGCCGCCCTCTCGTGCATCCCTGCCTGTGGATGTTCATGTCCCGTTTCACAGCCTACAGGCAGTCAGGGCGTTTCTGGCATACAATCAGATCCAGTATCACGTCATGATTGAGAATGTCCAGGTGGGACTATATCAAAACTGTGTTTTGGGGGAAAAAACATGAAAATGAATGAAACATTTAATCATATTTAGTTGCATATAACACTAAGTAAGTATTTATCGGGAATAATTACAAAATGTTGAAAGTTGAAAATATTTATTTGATGGCTTTCTGTACCAAAAGGATCTGTTGGATGATGAGGAACGTGTGATGGTGAGATATCGTTCCTTTCCAAAAAAACACCGATGATTTTGTCTACACCACCTACCATGATCTGAACTCTGTGAGTGGTGCAACTTTATTTCAATATTAGTACAAGACATTGAACTTTCAACATCAGCCTTTTAAAATAATCTATGTTGAATTGTGCTTTAAAATGGTTTGCATCAAATGTGTTTCTGACTAGAGTTTAGTGTGTTGTTTATAAACTTACACAGCCATTCCCAATCATTTGATCTTCACCATATTTCTCTCAGATCAACTCTTTCATGGACATGCTTGTGGCAGAGAACAGTAATCTGGTCAGCAAAAGTGAGATTGGTAAGAGCTACGAGGGCCGCTCCTTGGACGTCCTGAAGGTAGGTCACGACTCATGATCAATAACAGTCTCATGGTTTTCTTTAAGCATGCTTACTTTACTATTAGGAAACTATTTTTGATTTTTGGCCCTTAATCATACTTCAGTGTTAGTGGAAATTAATTATTAAATCCAAGTTTGCATACTAATTTTCATACTATCTATAATACATAATATGCCACATTAGTGTGTCCCAAATCATAGTATGCTGATAGCAGTATATCAAAAAATAGCTTCAATAGCAAATTTTGCATGCAAGCTACTATTGCGATTATGCCACAATTCTAATAAATTAAAACGATAGTACACCCAAAAATGAGAATTACCCCATGATTTATTCACCCTCAAGCCATCATAAATGTCCTGACATAAATGTCTTCCAAGCTTTATAATGGCATTGAATGGCTGTTGAGATTTTGAAGTCCAATAAATTGCATCCATCCATCATAGAAAGTTCTCCACATGGCTCTGGGGGGTGAATAAAGGCCTTTTGAAGCGAATCGATGCATTTGTATAAGAAAAATATCCATATTTAAAACTTTATAAACCGTAATCTCTAGCTTCCGCTAACTGCTGTACACGAGTTCATGAGAGAGTGGCGTTTCAGTGGATGACGTAGGACGTAAGCGAATGCGGTGATGAATGCGGAAGTGATAAATGTGAAAGCGCAGAGGAGAGAGCAAAACAAAACACCAGACACAAATTAGAAATACAAATAGAGGATTTGTAAAGAATATAAGCCAAGAGGATTTCGATATAAGCCAAGAGGAGACTGGTTTTCCTTTGATTGAAACAAAACTTGGTTCTCATGAGACTAGCTTAGGCTATTATGCAATTTATGCAATTTGTATGCAATTTAAATGTCAGAATAAATGACTATTTCCATTGGTTCAATATGACTAATATCCTGTCATTCAGTTCAGCACTGGAGCGAACCGCCCAGGTATCTGGATTGACACTGGCATCCACTCCCGAGAATGGATTACACCAGCCAGCGCAATCTGGTCTGCCAAAAAGGTCAACTGAAATTATGAAACACAATCTACTCAATCTACTACCACAAAACTACTGGTCAACAACTTTCCCACTTGTGTTTTCTATTGCATATATCGTGACCGATTACGGACGTGACCCCATCCTCACCGACATCCTTAACAACTATGATATCTTCTTGGAGATCATTGCCAATCCTGATGGTTTCGCATACACCCACAGCAATGTGAGTCTGATGCTTGGAAGACTTCACATTGAAAGCTAATCTCAATTTTAATAAAATTTGCCCTCTTGTGTAATCCAATTGTTTGGTTGGTTGGTTAAGGACCGCATGTGGCGTAAAACCAGAAAGCCAAATCCTGGCTCCAGCTGTGTTGGCGTTGACCCCAACAGGAACTGGGAAATTGGCTTTGGAGGTGAGATGTAACTTTGTTTGGGATATTGGGGTTCTGATGTATTTATACCGTACATCCCAATGATATGTAATCTTTTTTTCATCTACAGGGACTGGTGCCAGCAGCAACCCATGCTCTCAGACTTACCATGGTCCCAGCATTCATTCTGAGCCTGAGGTCAAGGCCATTGTAGACTTTGTGAAATCTCATGGCAAACTCAAGGCCTTTGTGTCCATCCACAGCTATTCCCAGATGCTCCTCTATCCATACGGATACACAAGAACTCCTGCAAAGGACCAGGCTGAACTGGTATGCATGTGGAAACATATTGATCTGGATACTGTTAACATGATAGATCTGTTCAGATATAATAATTCTTTATTGTCTCTTCAGCATGAACTCGCCAGAAAGGCCATCTCTGAACTCCAGTCTTTATATAACACTGCCTACACATATGGCAGCGTCATTACTACCATCTGTAAGTACATTTACAATTAACCTGAAGCTCTAATTTTGTCGACATTACAGTGTGTATCAGAATGACTATTATTTATGATAATCTCATTACTATCTCTCTGCTCTCAGACCAAGCTGATGGAATCACTATTGACTGGACCTATGAACAGGGAATCAAGTACTCCTACACGTTTGAGCTGAGAGACACTGGTCGCTATGGTTTCCTCCTGCCTGCCAATCAGATCGTCCCCACTGCTGAGGAGACCTGGCTGGCCCTGATGGCCATCATGGAGCACACCAAAAATAATCCATATTAAACATATAACAATGCTTCTGAGCCAAACTTCATAAAAGAGTGTTAATAAAAGACACTTAATCAATGTTGCAAAAGCGTCGGATAATGTACAGTGAACGGGTCAATATGGCAAAAAAGGGTTATTGCCATAATGACTGTCAGATTGTCGATTATCCAGCTTATTACACTGCCTCTTGACTAATAAATGAATAGGCCTAAACTGACATGAAACATTAATTTGAGTTAAAAGCTTTTTTTTATATAATCTTACCTGTATTTTCTCTTAAAGCTTCTAAGAAAATAGAAGCTTTAAAATATTTTCATACAATGTGCAAAAAATAAGTCTTACAACGACGAGCACTACAACATTAAAATAATATTATATTAGAGTCCTCGGAAGCTCTTTTTTCACTTCAGTCGCAAGATGGATATAAAATATGGCTTAGCAACAATACGGCACTGAAACGGTACAGTGATAGGAGTCCTCTATTACTATTCTTGAAGTCCTCTGGGCCATTTTCACTACAACTGAGAAAGTAGCGAAATAAAAGTAACGCTGGTTAATTATCGCGGAATAGTGCAACTGATCAATCAAAATCGAGTATTCCAGAGCGTAGCGTAGGATGTCTGAATGTACTAATTTAGGCGCCAGTTGCATAAACATAGTAGCTACAAGCAGTTAATCAATGGGAAATCTTACTTTTCGGTTCAAATTAGACCAATCTACCTTTTTGGAATTGATTTAAAAAAGTTATGACCAGTTTTGAAGAAGAAAAAAATTAGTTTAGCCAGCTGAATAATTGGTATGTTGTTAAACATCTGTACAATCCATTGAACGCACTGTACTTGTATCCCTTACAGCTTTGTTTTCATCCCTGTCAAAAATTATATATGTCGCTCTGTACATACATGAGAAATGGGCTATTCCTAAAAAATCACGTAGGTATCGTTTGGGTCTACAATATAAAATTGACTTTATTCAGTCTTCAATAAAAATGAAACAAACCAGGTAGTTTTCATGGAATAGATTAAATTAAATTACTTAATTGGTCAATAAAACAAAGTCTACGATAAAACAGGGATAACTGATTTCAGTCAATAAGCACATAAACATGGACAACTAAGGCCAAACAAAGCACCATCTACCACACATTTCATATACAATGACTGCAATAAATGCACTTTAAGTTCCTTCATCAGGCTCTGCAACAGACAAAGCAAAGTTTCACACAGAAACATCATCTTCATTAATGCCCGCGATAACATCTACAATTCATAACATTCAAATCACAGTTCAGTAGATGCCAATTATGAAGGAAATTTCTGCACTGGCTCGGAAAGCATTGACCATTAAAATAAATGCACTGAACAAATAGAGAAGCTCTAGCTTTAAGGCAGGATCAGCACATCTATAATATTTCTAAAGCACTGCGGCATACATACTGTATCTATTAAGCAAGTAAACCTACAGCATGCTCAATGAACAAATCATGTCATAGCACAGTTAAAGCAATTAAAAAAAAAAAAAAAGTCCTTCCACTAAGACCTGCTTACTTACATAGAAGAACCTACATATGCATTAAAAGGGATGAGATGTCAAACCCAAGACATCTTGTACCATCATTATAGTATGAACAGCCAATGATGCCAAAAAATTGACAGTGGCAAATTAGAAACAGATTTAGATATTAAAAATGTAGTTTGGATTTGGAGTCTGCAGTGCAAAGATATGTGAATAAACTAAAATAATAATAAAACAGTGCCATTTGTGTGTACCACCAGAACCAAGAAATGTTCAGCTTCTCCCAGTGTAGTTCTGAGAATGTGCATGTGGCATAATAAGAGTGAACTTAAAAACAAAACAAAACAGTAGATTAGAGTGTCCAAGTTCACAGGAATCCTGCAAAAGTAAAATTTA
The DNA here is from genome assembly GCA_021397915.2 of Tor tambroides. Taxonomy (NCBI): domain Eukaryota; kingdom Metazoa; phylum Chordata; class Actinopteri; order Cypriniformes; family Cyprinidae; genus Tor; species Tor tambroides. The sequence goes on along the minus strand of JAFVLL020003506.1, from coordinate 51,869 downwards.
AAGGCTTTATTTGCATTAGAGTGAAGATGACAATGATGAAGGTGAAACTGAGGGTTATTTCCAAGGTCGACTACTCCGTGAACGAGCACTTTCTGATCCTGCTATGGATGAGCCCTGTCGACTGCTCCGAACTGTAGACGCTTTGGAGCGAGCGCTGCTAGTGGACATTCTGCTGCTGAGACGACCTAAAACGGGGGGAAAAATAATAATCACAATAGTAAACGGTAAAAAATATATACACATTATTAAAAACTGAGCATTTATAATATTTGATCATCATGGCAGTACATCAGCATATTAGAATGATTTCCAAAGGATCATGTGACACTAAAGTCTGGTGTAATGGCTGCTGAAAATTCAGCTTTGCCATCACAGAAATAAATTAAAATAAACTTTTAAAATACATTCAAATAGAAAACAGTTCTTTTAAATTACAATCATTTTTCACAATATTACTGTCACATATATGCAGCCCTTATGAGCATAAGATATAACATATATAGTATGTAAGTGTAGCTCAAAGAATGAAATGAAACATGTTCCTATTAAATGAATCATTTTCCAAGAAATCATACTGAGATGGCTGTGACTGCATTTAGATATTTTGTTGCCATCTACTGGTAAATTGTTTGTAATGCAGTGACAATGGTTTGATTAGATTTGAAATGATGACTCACTGCTGGTCTCACTGGGTATGTAGACTTCCTCTAGGTAATGCTGGATTTTGCTGAGGTCTTCTGAGGTGAACCGCCACTTTTTTTCTGCTGGCAGTGACGTCTGCTGTGGAACCGATCGCTTACGACCTCCAGGTCCCGAGGGTGACGGCAGACAGGAGATGGGAATGGAGCCGGTTGTCATTCCCTCAGGGAACTTCTGAGCAACCACTTTTAAACCTTTTTGAGAAAGGAAAAGAGAAGTTAATGACATCAGGGAATCTCATACTGACAGGATGAACCCACACAGAGATCCCTGAGACTTCAATGATCTATTTATAAATATATTAAACTGAAAAGGAACTTCTTATTTTCCCTTCGCTGATTTTTTTCATGATGGACTTCTGATTGCTATCGGTCTCTTGTCTGAACTCACCCCCTGACAACATGAAGAGATTCTCGAAGCCTCTCTCGCACATGGTGGTGGCGGCTTGACTTGCTATCCTCTCATCCTCATCATACAAAATTATGATCTTTCCTGATGCATTTTTCTGCATAGTTGTAAAAGATTTTAACACTAGCAATGGGCATGAGTACACAAGAAATTGACATAAATCATATCATAAAAACACAATAACAGTGTGACTTAATTTCTTTTTCAACATTTGATTTTTACATTTTCAAGAGACTGTTCCAATCCTATCTATTAATGAATACACAATAAATATTTTATTTATTCATTGTTCATGTATGAGAGAAATTATTAATTTATTTCTTCACAAATATTATTCAAGCAAAAAAGAAAAAGAAATATCAAAGTGCATTTCATACATATATATATATATATATATATATATATTATTTACTTATTTATTGTGCTAATGTTTATTACATGCGCAGTATAGGTTTGCAATATGATGCAATAATTTGCAATAATATGCAATAGAGAACAAACATTTTCAAATTCACATTTCAGGAATAAAAGGATACATAATCGAGAACTTCTTTTGTGTATGGGTTCATTGTCCTTGATAAGGTCGCAATGGGGTAACTATATGCTGCAAGCAAACAACAGATACAATTATTAACAGATAACATTAATATTAATGATTTTAATGTCTTTTATTCTTTGGGCAAATATCGGTTTCCAGGTAAGTTTCCTACCACTGATAATATGGCACTGGTCATACTGTTCTCTGTCCCGCACATCCAGCAACAGATATGGGCAGTCAGAGTAGGGGCACTCTGTGATGTTGGAGGTAGACACTGGAGAGTTTTGGATGCTCTTCTGTCCGTTCTTGTCCAGATCCATTTCTCCCACGCCACTGATGACACTATGAATGAGCCCAGAGATTCTCAGTTACACCGAGTGAGGACAGTCAGGGGTTCTCACTGTTACAGGCTAGATCTCATTATTTTCCCCCCACAGGGTCTCTGAGGACGGAGTCTGATTGCACTGACTGCCCCTAAACAAGCTCAATGGAGCTTGAGGCCATGAGAAAGCAGCCCGGCCAATCAGAGCTCTTGTGAGCGCACAATAGAGGAAATGTTAGAGGGGGCATCAATTAGATGCATAAAATGATATTCTGATGTGGCTGGTTGAATTAAAGAGATAGCTTTATGTGCTTGTTACAAACACAAAGGTGATTCGGCTACCTTTGGAGTGTAGATCTAGGAGAAAGTGCAGTGTCGCCGGATTCATCATTGTTGATACTCTGTGGGGGAAGAAGCGTCGGTTGGGGGGAGCCATTCGTCTGATCAGAGAGACGGTCGAGGCCCGGTGATGCAGAGAATATTGAAACATCATCTGAAATCATATACAAAAAAATGAAAACAACCACAAATGATTGTCAGGGAGTTTCTATGCATTTGCTACAGTATGGAGCCCCTAAGGCAACATGGTGATGACAAAAAAAGCACTATAAATTTTCCACCCATCTCGCAATATTTTTGCGTGTCCCAGATAAATTTTTAGATCAATTGCAAACTTTTAAACTTTTGTTTGTTCAAACTTTTTGTTCAACTTTTTGTTTGTTCACAAAATATTCTAATAATAATGATGTCAGCAAAAACTACTAATAAAAAAAAAATACAGTAACATAAACGAGAAATGAAACTCTACCTTCTAATCCCATCATTTCATCTTTATTGTTGTCATTCTGATCTGACACCGAAACAACTTGAATTACCTGGAAAAAAAAAGATATAAGACATATAAAAAATAAAAGCATATATTCAGGGATATATTAAAATACACCACTGTTCAAAAGTTTGTAGTCAAAGATTTTTTGTAAAAGAAATTAAAACTTTTATTCAGCAATGACACAGTAAAGGCATTTATATTGTTACAAAAAATTATTTCAAATGAATGAAATTAAACTTTTCCACAAAAACATTAAGCAGCACAACTCTTTTCAGCATTGATAATAAGAAGAAATGTTTCTTGAGCAGCAAATGAGCATATTTGAATGATTTCTGAAGGATTATGTGACAAATGGCTGCTGAAAATTCATCTTCACCATGACAAGAACAAATTACATATTAAATTATATTTAAAAAAGAAAACAGTAATATTAAATTGTAGTAATACTTCACAAAAATACTGTTTTTATTATACTACAACTGAAAGTAAACAACATGCTCAATTTAATTTATTATTCACATACCAGCTGTGCAAATGTAGTCACTTTCAGTCTTTTGAAAAGCTCGTCTTTCCTATATCTGTAGTCTGGGAAAAAAAAAGACATAATAAGCATGCATTTCAAATTATACAGAGCTGTTGCACAGAATTTAGCAACAATTTTGATGCATTTTACCTGGATCCTGAGTGTTACCATTTCTCTCTTCATCTTCATTTAAAGACAAATCATTTAAATTCACTCCCAATATATCAAACTCCATTTTAATACCAGTTAAACTTGATTTTAACACGCCAATTGCTACTACAAACTGAGGCGAGCTCTGCCAACATCTCTTTATATCTTTGGCAAGAAGTCCATAGTCCAGCCTCACCACCAAACCCACTGTAAGATGCCAAGTGACACCGCTGGATGAGGTTATATATCTCAGTTTCACTACAGACAGTCTCAACAGAGGAATTACTGTAATCTACAGAACAATTACCATCCTCTGCTCATGTAGCCAAAAGAAGGAAGGATTGCTTATCCTTGAGAAATCACAAGGAACCTGTAACAAGATGACTAATGTGGACAAAGGAGACTTTCTCTCCTTATCAAGTAAGTTAATATCAGTAGGACAAGCGTATCTGGAGACAAAATAGCTGAAACAAGTCATTAAGTGCCTGTTCACACAAGACGCATTTTTCTGTCATTCTGCACTGTTCTGTAATTACTTTTTAAATGTAAATACACCATTGTGATGTGTTAGTTAGAATTACCCTTTACTTCTAAGTAAATGGACCATGACATTTTTATGCATCAAATATATTTCTCCACTATAATATGTATAATTATTTAATGTATAACTTACTTTTCCTTGCCTCCTCTAATCTCTCCATGTACTTTGTCAGGCTGGAGCCTAAAAATTAAACTGGGTTAATCATCATATATTTTCTCATATACGCAAAGGATATTCAAAAATGTTTATGATTTCACAAAAAAGTGAATACCTGTATCAAGTCGTGTTTTTACATGTTGATATTTTGGATTCTGAGGAATCCTCTTCTTTAAATACTGGGGGGAAAGAAGCATCCATTTCAAGAAAACATTTTACAGATAATGTTAAATGCATTGTATAAATATGATAATTATTATAAAAATGAGTGGTAAATGAAATAATGAGTGTTTAGTCTCTTTTGTTTTGGGGATCAATGTAACCGGTGGTTAAACACTGGCAGTGGCTCATCACATTGAACATGATGTCTATCAAACAAACAGCATCAGTGTTCATGAAAGCCACTGTAAGATCTAATGACATCCATTAGATTAGACAGAAGGTTAATTTATTGATAAACATTGTTACAAATGAATACAACACAAAAGCATCAGCAGTAAACTGGTGTTGATGGACAGACAGACAGGTAGCTGCTATGTATGTATGTGATGGCAACGGAGGAGCATCACCGGTGTCACATTCCCTTTAAACCGCAGCTCTCCATGTCAAACATTCCTGGGCTAGTTTTTAAAATATTACAAATCATAGCATGTTGTTCAAATTGCACGTTGCATAAAAATAAACCCACTGACCTCTGAGTCGCCAATCCCCCGCTTCACTGACATCTTCCAGCACCTGAGCTTCGGCGGCTAACGTTAGCTTCTAAAATCAAAACTCAAAGCGTCGCCTCTTTGAGCGACGCCTTCACGGATTGGTCCGTTGGTTTGAGGATCCAATCAATGACTGCGTTCTTATTATCTCAATGTGGAGTTCTACGAGTTTACCGTTTGGGTTGTTGCTAAGCAACGGCGTTATTTCCAGTGCTGTTTTATTCTATGGTTACAACTGCAGTGACAGAGAGTCTTTGGCCGTTTTTATTTATTACAAGCTTTTGCAGATCGATATGTTTTTTTGTTTTTTTTTTTACAAGTAATTTCTCTGGAGATAATTGTTTGTTATATTTGGCTGGGATATGCAACTCTCTGACTCTACAGACAGTATAATCTTCGCAAGACAAGCTTGCAAATTTTAGATTTAATCCCAACACGCCTTCTGTTGCATTAGGAGGATGGGTTACATTAGCGTTTTCCATTGACTACATTAACGCAGACGTTTATATGTCTAAATTAGTATTTTATCAGTCAAAATAGGGGTGTATACATGTAAATATTTAGACACAAACGGGATTTTGGGTTAATTTCTCGCCATTCTGTTTAACTGTTTAACTTTAGCCGCGCTGACTCGATGATTCTGCGCATGATTTGTTTGGTCTGGGTAAAACGCGGCTTGTTTGACAGACGGGAAATGGCTCAACATGAACGAGTTTCACTTATTTACTTCTAAATCCAGGACCAAACTGTACCAAATTCAGAAACTTTTTTGACTTTTACCGGAATAATGGCGTCTGTAATGGTAAGAAGACTTATCAGAAACATTTTTAAAATGCGGATATGGGCATTTTAGTTAGTTAATGGTTTAATTAGCTCTGTGCAAACTGTGCTGGAAAGTTTGGTGTTTATGTTTGTATATTTGGATACGTTTATTGGTTATAATTGTTCGAATTCGAAACTGACCTCGAGTAATTGACCAAAAACTATACAATTAACTATCACTAACAAAAACGTGCTATGAAATTAGCGTAGTTTTAGACATGGTACTACCATCATGGTGTTTTGGACATGTACCATGGTATTACCATCGTTTGTTGGACATGTACCACGTTAATACCATGATTTAAAAAAAAAAAAAAAAATACCATTGTATTACATCAAGATGAGATAGGGTCCAAAAGTCATGATTCCAGACTGGATTTATAAAAAAACTTTTTTATGAATGCTTGTCTGTATACAGTATTGTATGTTTATGTATATGTGTGTATGTGAAATAACATGTTTTAATGTTATAGGAAATGTAAAAATATTGTTAAAAAAAATGTTTTATGTATGTTCACTCACATTATGCTAAAATATAATTTGCACTGGAAAAAAAACTTGTATATAAACAAAAAATTCAATAAAAGTAACATTCTAATTCTGTCAGTCAGACTTGTGGACTTAATTTTGACACCTTATTCTACTATGATGTCTTTTTTCAGGAGGATCCTACACTTGAGAGAAATTTTAAAGGTCACAAAGATGTTGTTTCCTGTGCTGACTTCAGCCCTAATAATAAACAGCTTGGTATGTCATATTTGTCTTATTTTTCCCCATCTGAGGACATCCCAGTTTATCCACTTGCAACTTCTCTTGCAGCTACTGGATCCTGTGACAAGAACCTTATGATCTGGAACCTCACTCCTAAAGCCAGAGCATTCAGGTTTGTGGGTCACACAGATATCATTACAGGTGTCCATTTTTCTCCAAGTGGTTCCTTGGTGGCATCTTCATCCAGAGATCAAACAGTTCGACTGTGGACGCCCAGCATGTGAGTGAGAACAGATGCCCACTTCTGAGTTTCTGTGTATTATTTGGATCTTAATGCATTACACTATATGTGCGTTGCAGAAAAGGGGAGTCGACTGTCTTCAAAGCCCACACAGCGAGCGTTCGAAGCGTTCAGTTCTCCAGCGATGGCCAAAGGCTGGTCACGGCTTCAGATGACAAGTCTGTGAAAGTGTGGGGTGTCGAACGGAAGAAATTCCTCTACTCTCTCAACCGGCACACCAATTGGGTGCGCTGTGCAAGGTATAAGATTATGTGTGTAACCGTTCTGGTTTGTCGCATAAAGTGGGATTTCTCTCATTGTCACTTGGTCTGTCCCTGTCAGGTTTTCACCAGATGGTCGTCTTGTTGCTTCCTGTGGTGATGACAGGACGGTTCGCCTCTGGGATACATCCTCACGTCAATGCATCAACATTTTCACAGACTACGGAGGGTGAGAATTGTGCATTGTTGTTTTTTCCCCGAATCTTTGTTTTTTGGGTTCAAGTTAACTGATATTTCAAATCGTCTGTTTAGGTCAGCGACATTTGTGGACTTCAATTCCAGTGGCACGTGCATTGCATCATCAGGAGCAGACAACACATTAAAAATCTGGGATATTCGTACAAACAAGTTAATACAACATTACAGAGGTAGTAGAAAAGAGTTTTTCACATCATACATGGTTATTTATTTTTAATAGAGTCAAGGACTAGTCTTGTTTTCAAGCATTTTACTTGCATTTGTCTTGTAGTTCATAGTGCAGGGGTCAACTGCTTTTCCTTTCATCCATCCGGAAACTATCTCATCAGTGGTTCAAGTGACAGTACAATGAAGATCTTGGACCTCCTGGAGGGGAGACTCATTTACACCCTTCACGGCCACAAGGTGTCTCTCTCTTGCTAATAGTGAATCATTTGAATCCCAACTGGAACAATTAGGAATTCATCCAAAAAATCACAACTCTGTCACCACCCTCATGTCATTTCAAAAAAACATTCTGCTTTTTCAGTAGAACACAAAGGAGAATTAAATATATATATATATATATATGCACATAGTTTTTGCCAAACAGTTAACATTACGATTTTGTTTCCAATTTTTTCAATTAATTTTATTTTAATTGAAAATATTTCACATCTAATTTTGGTATAAAGAATTCAAAAATAAACATTCACTTTTTAAAATTCATTCCTAAATTATTCTTTATATATATATATATATATATATATATATAAATGCCATATAATTTGACAGGTAATATTTATCAGTTTCACTTTTTTATGTTGCTGTTCATATTGTCTGTGGTAAACCTTCAGACAATTTTCCATAAATTATTATTTTTTTATTTAATTTTTTAATTAATTTTTGTACAGTTTACAGTCATGATCATAAACTGTCATTGTATGGCAAGAGTCGCATAATAATGATAAACAATAAAATTAATATGTTTTTTAATTGTAAATATTAGTTAACTACATTACTTACCAAGATTAATAAATCTTATACAAGATCTTATACAAAGATGAATAAATACTGTTACAAATGTATTTCTCATTGTTTACAGTACGCTAGTTGATGCAGTAACTAACATTAACTAATTGAATGTAATAGTAAAGGGTTTCTGAAAAAATAACAGCAGACATTTTTACAATGATATGAGCATTTTTTCATTTCTGGTAAACAGTTCCTTCAGTTTTATGTGTATTTTGTGTTATAGACCCGCATTAAACATCCTACCGTTATAGGAAAAGCCCTAAAATGTCTTTTCTCCCCCTGCTCTCAGGGTCCAGTGCTGGCTGTGGCGTTTTCTCGAGATGGAGGTCTGTTTGCTTCAGGAGGTGCTGATTCTCAGGTAATCGTGACCTAATGATTGTTTTACCAAACGATCACTATCAGGCTGATGTCACTCATGCTTGTGATGGTCTGGGTTTCAGGTTCTGATGTGGAAGACCAACTTCGATTCGCTGAATTACAGAGATCTGTTGAGCAGGCACAGCAAACGAGTCACTCCAGATCCCCTTCCACACCTGATGGACATTTACCCTCGATCACCTCACCGACACAGTGCTCAGAATGGCACAGTAGAGGTCAGTGGCCACAGCTGCATTGCTACTACAATACCCATGTGTTTCACAAACAGTACTGATTTTCCCTTCGGGGGTCGGTCGGTACAGCACCAATGCTGTCGATCAATCCAGTACTTTTCAGTCGGTGTGTTAGCTCTGTGACATGCACACTACATTCATGTTTGTATTAATCACTTGTTTGATGTCAATACTCTCATTTCCTTAGATTAATCCCATTGTTGCTGATACTCAGTCTCGTGATCCACAGGTGGTTGAAGTGGGCCGTGTTCTTTTCTCCACAGCGGTAAGATCTTAACTCTGGCAGGAACTGATTAATGTAATCAGCACTGTTTCAGTCCAAGCACTAGGGGGAGATATAGGCCAGCAAATGTTGAGCCCTCACTGAACAGTGTGCTGTCACTGCAGTCACTGACACTATCATGTTTTTTATTTTTTATTTTAAATAATCACTCCTTGCCACATCAGTATTTATCAGTATTTTAAACATTATTATGGTTTTGTCTACTCTATCCACTTCTGTTCTCTGGCAAATGTTATTCACTTTCTAATACAGTGGGGTTTAAAAATTTGAGACCACATTGAAAATCTGGCATGCTGCCATGAAAGGAAAAGGAAGACAAAATCTTTAGAAATGATTACATTTGTGTTAATTTTCCACTATGGTTTTCACTCAAATTCCTATTCTGATATATAAAAAAATAAATGTATATTGAATGTAATTATGAAATTTCTGTTAGTATTAATTGTTTTCCTTCAAATTGCTATTTTGATGCTATCATTTGTAATGAAAAATATGTATTTATGAAAAATGAAAAAAGTATTTATAATAATTTTTTTTTTTGTTAAACTTCTGATACTATAATTTGTTATTAATAAAAAAAGTAATAATATGTCATATATTCAGTTAAAAAATGCAAAACAGAAGCATTTGCGCTTGTGGCCTCAGATTTTTGAACCCAACTATATAATTATAGCGAATAAGGCACATGATTACATGATTATTACATTATTACTATTAGCAGGTTTTCAGAAAAACTCAAAATTTGGACTGTTTAATATATTCAGCCCAACAATCTGCGTTCCTTGTTCTGATCCGAATTATGGGAATGTCTTCATGCTTCCGTGCAAAATGCTGTGCTTTCTGCTTTACAAGCGGATTGAGGAAATGCTGCGAGAAGGCGCACAACAGACTGTGTGTGCCTCGCGTGTTTACAGGAAGTCTCTTTCTCTGGCCCTTTCTCTCCCCCTCTTTTTTTAAAATTTTTTTATTTTTTGAGTGCACTGATTCTGGCTGTGTAGAGTAGCTCGAGCATGAAAGCAAAAACACACTGAGCACACACGTGCCTAAAGCTGGGCTCTGATGTGACCTCACTTTCCCGCTGGAGCCATAGACTAATAATAGACTCCTCCACACTGTGACTTCAGCTCTCTCCCTCTCTTCCATTTGTCCCTTTTGTCTGCACACACTGTACTGCATAGAGAAAACAATTGTCCGGCTTGGATGCCTGCACACTCATTGACTAGTCAATTAGTTCTGCCACTAGACTCACTGGATATGTGTTGACTAGTTGTTGATCGTGTGACTTCAGTTGCACTTGTTCTGTGCTAAGTCCCAGCTAGTGTTGCTATGGATCTTTAACCACATTCATGTTTTTGCAAATCGCATCTGGATTTGATTCTGATTCACAAGCTTCAAATTCAGATTTAAATTCAGTTTGATCAGATTCTGTATAATTGGGTGTATTTCAGTTGGTATGATGAGATATGAAAAATAATTGCTCTCTGCTAATGCTGTAAATTACACAGGATAGAGTTTGGGACTGTTTTGAACCAGTCTTTTTAAACTCGTCATTAAAGGAATCAGCTCATAGTAGTCATTTGTTTGTGAATCAGACTATATTGGGTGAACCACCTCTTGCCGAAAACAAAAAAGGCTGCCGAAGCTGCATGGCACATGGTGAGTCATTCACATAAGGTAAACATTAACTCACTGACTATGACAAGTCGACTAGTAAAAATTAGCCATAGTGCACATGTTCACTCTTTCCATTCACACTTAACAACGTTGGCTCAGTCCAGTCCAGAATGCCCTTCCGAATCTGACCTGTCAAGGCACATTTACAGGGAAACCCTGTCATTATCTGGCCCTGAGCATCCCACAGTCCCTTAGGGCAGAGTTTCCTCATTCTGCTTCCCTGCCTTTCGTGCGTGGGAGCAGAGACAGGAGGAAGTGGACGGCAAAGAGAAGTATGACCCGTGGCGCCTTTTTGTGTGACACTTCCTGCCATCACTTCCTCTTGACTGACTCTCTCTGGATTCCTTTTGGTTTGAGTGTGTGTGTGTGTGTGTGTGTGCAGTGATGCGGTCTTCAATTTGTGGAACTCTTCAGCATTTTCATCCTTGTTGACTCCCTGATGCATTACTTCTGCCATGCATAGGCAACATGAGAAATTCCAGAGGCATCTGAATAGCAACGAAAGGACCACAACCCAAATGATCCGAGAGCATTCAAGTCACTGACAAGTATTAGCGTGCGTCAAAGAACTCCTAGGTCTGGTGGATAGTTGCGTCAATTTTTTTGTATCCCACTTCCACTGCTTTTCAACAGTTCATGCAAACGTTCTACTATCAATAAAAGCTGTAAATAAAATAAAATAAAATAAAATGCATAATATTACGTTTTTATTAAAAAATATTTAAAAATTCTATATCAATATATTTATACCTTTTCTCACTTGTATCGACATGTTTGTTTCTTTGAACATTCGTACAGTGCAAAAGAGATTGAGTTAGTTGCAGTTCAGTTACAAAAATCAATCACAATATATTGAATCTTGTATCACATGGTGAGGTAGTTGTTGATACTTGATGTATAGGATATTCAAAATATTAGAAATATTTTTAACAAAAATATCTACAGTACACCGTCATTGTAATCATTAGTAAAAAATTAGCTAAATTAGCTTACTGCTATTAATACTACTATAATAATAGTTTTGTTTTATATAGTATTTTAATTAAGTGCAATACAGAAATAATTAATTTTTTATTATGAATAATTGTAATTTTTATGACATACCATAATATCAGTAAAATAATTCTTCAGGTTCTAAAACAAAAGTAAAGTCATTTGCGCTCTATATATGGTAAAATGTAATTATTCTTGAAGCTCCACAAGGATGAATTATCACATTTTTTGTACAATATAAATAGGTACCACTTTATATTATACCATGTACAAAAAAATGAGTTGTTTGGTACAATGTATTCATTTTGTATGGCAAAACATTTAGATGTATTTACAGAAATTATATATAGATGTAATTGCATACAGATATTTTTTTAATAAAAGTACCATGTAAAACATGTATGTAAACGATAAGTGCATTATATCAAATTATTAATTTAAATGTTAGTGTATATAGTAGTTAAAAACATATAATATAATTTGGGTCCTATAAACAAAGTGTGTGGAAAGTGTATGTGTGTGTGTGTGTGTGTATATACTGCCGTGCAAAGGCAAAAGACCGTAACTTCGATTTTGGTCAAAAATGAGTTATTGATATTTTTGAGACATTCAAGACATCCTTTATCATTTGCATACGTATCTTGAGTCAATTTCATTGTTTTTCCGAGAAAATAATGGGTGGTCTCAACCGTAACTTCGAAAAGCCCTGGAGAAACCAAGGCAGAACCCCGTATAACACCAGTTACCGCTCTTTCACTTTGTTTGGAACGCTCAAATTGAGTTACGGCGTTCTGCCTTTGTTTAACTGCACGTCAAAATGAAGTTACGGTTACGGCTTGGAGTTATACGGTGTTCTGACTTTTTTTCTTTACTGTCCATTAAAGTCTGCCGCATTTAAATTAAGGTGTAGACAAACGAATTAGATAGATGGTGATCTACCAAACAGCTCCATATATCAAAGCACTGTAAAGACTAGATACCTTGGCAGCAATACGTAATTGTGAATAACCTTTAAAGATTTTTTTTCTTCCCTTTTTATAATGCAGATTATTCACCAGGCTGTCACTTCTAGTTGGACGTGTGTGGACTCGAATGCCGTAGCATGTAGCATGTTCAATCATATAATCAATAGCCTACTAACAGTTCGCAATTAAATCCATATCCTATCTATTCTTGTAACCCGATAAAATCAATCCACGGCGATGAACATCGTCAGAGATGTTTAATCCACAAGCATTCTGAGCATTATTCCTGCTTGCTGGCGTTCACATAAATCCACAAGTCGTTCTTTTAGGTAAGGCTATTTCATTCAAGTCAATATAAAAGCAATTATGCAGTCTAGCATTTTTTTACGTTACTGAGCATAGCAAATAAATTTGGCTGCAAAACGGTCACATGTTTTAGCCTACTTTTAGTCTGCTTGTTACGGTCAAAAAAAAAACATTAATACAGTCACATTACTATATGACTTACTTTACTATAGCCTATTACTATACTACTACACATTACTATACTATAGCCTGTGAGACAGCCCATGATCACTAGATTTTATACAGGTGTTACTGTAACGATTTTGTAAATGGTGATCAGCAACCAAATATTGATAATGTGGAAGTTACTGCCTTTTGCCTTGGTTTGACTTATCATTTTTTGCAGACAATGCAAAAGCAGAGTACAGTAACTTCAAAATAGGGGTAAAAATCTAGTTTGAGCCCACAATTTTTTAATGTCGATAATTTTCATGACTAAAACATCTAATTGCGAAATTTCAAGTGTCCTACCTATAATTAATTTGGCAGGAAAAATAAAAAACTTTAAAGTCATTTTTCTCAGTTTCACACTCTAGCGAGTTAAGGTCTTTTACCTTTGTAGGGCAGTATACCGTATATATATATATATCTGAATTTTTGCACTTTTAAAATTAGTATTTACACTGTAAAAAATCAAAAGTTGACAATTTAGAAGTTTTAGGCAACCAGCTTCAGCAGATTTTTGAGTTTTCTCAACTTATTTTTGTAGGAGATTTTTGAGTTTGCTCAACTTTTTGTTGTATTAACTGAATACAAGAAGTTGAGAAAACTCAAAAATCTGCTGAAGCTGGTTGCCTTAAACTTTTAAGTTTTCTCAACTTTTGATTTTTTACAGTGTAAATTAAAATAGATTAACAGGTGAACTAATCAAGATGAAACCTAATATTGCTTAACTGTTTTTATTTAATATTCTATAGATGATTAAATTATACATGCAACTCAGTGTGTGCATGTTTGTTTGAGGGTCTGTAAATGTGTGCGCACCACCTGGTATTACGTTTCTGAAGGTTTCTTGTAGGGGTGACAGACAGGAAACGGGCAAAGAGCCTCTTCCTGTGTTGTAAAGAGCAGGAGATTGGGTGGCCGCGAGGTGTGGATAGCAGCTTGAAGTCCTGCCACCGGCTCTGGTGACAAGACGTGACATGACGGAAGTAAATCGCTAAAGATAGAATGGCCCAGGGGAAGGTTCACTTTCCACCGGGAGAGCTTTGAGAAAGATAGCCTTACACGGAGAGAGAGTGACTTGCCATCTTCAAGCAAAAAAACAACAGCCGTCAGCAGGAAGCGCTCATTGATTTGATCGCATTGCATTGGGAGACATCCGATGCATTGTTTGTGCGTTTTTGAGCTGTTTACTCTACCTATACGGTGAAGCATTCATCACACCTTGTCATTGCTGAAATGTAGGTGGTAAAGTGTGGAAATATGTGTTATGTAACCGCAGTCGTGTTATCGCAAATTTCCTGTTGTTATGTGGGCGGCATGAGCACTGGCGTTATTGCACCTTTTCTGGATTCTCCTGAAAGCGCAGATAATAGAAAAGGTCAATGCAAAAGTCTCATCCCGCCCATAATCCCCAGTACTGACCCAGGGACCTCAGATAGGGACCTCGGCAGACAAACAGGCGCTCGCACATCAAAGACACAGGAACCCGGGCAGGTTCATCACTTATTCAGTGTAGGGCGCACCCAGAGCTCAGTGTTTCCGCCTTAATATTTCATCTGGTTTCTCGCCCATTGTGTCCGTCTGCATCTCTTCCTTTCTTTTTTCTCCATTAAATGTTGTTTTTCGTCCATCCCTTTCATCTCATTCATTCATCTGTTTTATCTGCGAGTTCCACCAAAGGCTATTGACCCCGGTTCTAGAATAGAGCCGTTCCATCCTTTGAGTCACACTGACACTTTAACTTAATGGCTGATCTCACTTCCTCCATTAAAGCAGATGGTTCCTAAACAGTCCAGACCTCATCTTAAGTACCTGCCAAAACGGAGCACCGTCACATTAAGTGTAGAGTTGAAAGGACCTTATCTGAATCTGGCTTAGAGTCTGTTTTTCCTCTCTCACCTGACATTTTTTTTTCCTCTCTCTCTCCATGAGCTCTCTCAAGGGTATATGGTGGCCCGGAGGGGCATAGCTTAAAATACGCTGACAGACCGTTGACATTGATTCTAAAAATAGTGGGCCTGTACTATTGCAGGTAACAGGGACACCTCAAAGGCAAACGGTGAGCTGCTGTCCTGCATTTCACTTACTGTGCTGTCCATCTACACCATGTCTTCCATTCAGATATTATTTACAGCAGAGCTGTAAAATTGTAATTGTATAAGATTTTTAAAATTTTTGCTTTATTTATTTTGTTTTTTAATTAATATTATTTATTTTTATTTAACTGAATAAACTTTTAAAAATCTTTAATTTTATTTTTTATTATTATTTTTTTTAATTTAATTTATTTACTCCAAATGTTTGTAAATGATGATTAGTGGTACTTTTCAGTGGGGAAAGAAAAAAAAAACGTTTTCTTTGTTTTCCCTATCATTCCAATAGTTGGGGTTCTTAAGGTTTTTAAAATGTTTTTGAAAAAAAGTCTCTTGTTCACCAAGGCTGCATTTTTGATCCAAAATACAGTAAAAACAGTAATATTATTACAATTTAAACATACTTTTCTATTTTAATATTTATGTATTTTATTATAAATGTTTATCAGTTTATTATTAATATCAATGTTGAAAATAGTTGTTGCTTAATATGTTCATGCTAAACCTTGATTTAAAAAAAAAGAACAGTAAAAATAAAAAATTTTCAGATTCAAAAAGAACAGTATTTTTTTTAAATAAACATTTGTTGTATCTTTATAAATGTCTTTACTCTTTTTACTTACTGAATGGAAGTATTAATTCCTTTTAAAAATCCAAAATGACCCCAGACTTTTGAAATGTAGTGTGTTTTGGCTTTATTTTATTTTATTTTTTATTTATTTTATTTTATTTTATTTTCAAAACAACGCTCTTTGTGACTTTTCAGTCATGACAAATCTATAAAATATTCATTATTTTATAAA
Source organism: Tor tambroides (assembly GCA_021397915.2). NCBI lineage: Eukaryota > Metazoa > Chordata > Actinopteri > Cypriniformes > Cyprinidae > Tor > Tor tambroides. Next base: position 35,755 of record JAFVLL020003506.1, on the reverse strand, counting down.
ATAAAATAAAATTATACACATTTAAATAACAGTTATGAGATTTCAAGAAATTTAAAAGCACACTAGGAACAGTTATATATCATATTTCAGCATTTTTACAGGGACACGCAAAGTTTATTAATTTTCAAGGCAGCATTGAACCACCGCAATGAAAGAACAGATTAACTGCTCAATACTTTTGAATACCTACTCAATCCTTTATATGATGCCAATTATACACTTCTCAAAACAACAGGTTTGTGCATTATGAGCACTTTTATGCAGTAAAGTGTTTGTTTGTGTACATGTTTTTTAACACCACAGCTACAGTATGGCCTCTTCAGAGCTGTGGAACCTCTGAAAACATAGCAATTAAAAACACAGGTCATCCCTCCATGACCCTGTGCTTAAATAGAGAGGTGCTGCATGCGCGGTTTCGTGATTTATTTTGATGCTCCATTTTACTGTCGCTTTCCTCTTCACCTGTATGAGTTATTTTTAACGTAGCATGAATGGAAGGTGGAAGCGCCTCTGTGAACTGCGTAGGATGAGCTATCAAAACATCGCTTTTTACTGATGGAAAAAAATGAGCTAATTTTTCTAAGCTCAAAAACAGCTATGAAAACTAAACGAAAAATCAACCTACACAAACTCTTGGTTAATTTGTTGAGGAAGTTTTATTTTTAGGTGGTGAAGAGGTGAGTTTTGGTTGGGTTTGTTGTAAAAATAGAGCCCAGGCTTAGATAAAAAGAATTTTTTTTCTCGCTTGGCATGAGTGTTTGAAATGAACAGGGGTAAGAAAACAAATCAGCTTCCTCTGAGTGAGAGTACAGGAGGGTCATGGGCTCCGGAGGTACGGCTGAAACTCAATGCTGGTCAGGGTTAGAGGGTAAAGGCTGGAATACACTACACGACTTTTAAAATCTGAACAGATTTCAAAAACACTAGGCATCATACACTTACCGACTTTGTAAATAGTGACAAAGGAAAACTGGGCATCATACACTACGCGACCGAGGATCATACACTACCAGACTTTAAAGTTGTTCCGATCACAACGAACTCACGCAGGAACGTGCACCTTGTTGCTAGGAGACGCATGACAAATGAAAACATATGTGTTCTAAAATCGGCTGAAAATATCAAACATGTTTGATATCCTCCGACTGGATAGAATCAAAGTCTGAAGCTAAAAAATCGGAGTCTGTGACCATAATACACTATGTGATTTTCTGTGGAATCTGTCAGCTGTAATCTGCAGACTTGTTCAGACTGGAAAATCGGGGCAAAAATCACGTAGTGTATTCCAGGCTTTAGTTGCATCCCCCGGCCCACCTGTTAGGAAGTCATTCATTTCTATTCCTAAACCAGCGTTCTCTCCCATCTCGTTCACTCTATCTCACTCTTCCTGATTCAAATGTTTCCCTTCTTCTCCCAAAGCTCTTGTAGCTGTTGTAGTCTTTTTGTATTGTATTGCTTTCTCTTCTGGGTCATTGTAAAAAATATGGTAACAAACACAACACTCCTATAACTTTCCAGTTATGAAAAATATTTAAAATTTTCAAGAAACCTTGTTAAAGCATCAATACATAGACAAACTTTAAAAAAAAAAAATACTTTTGATAAAAGTACCTAGTCTATAATATGAGGGTGAGTAATGAATGACAGAATTTTTATTTTTGGGTGAACTGTCTCTTTAAAACAGTATTTTTAATTTGCCAGGTGTCTAAAGACATATCTTTTCCCCTTCATATGACATACCACTTTTGTTTTGATGTTTTGTTTTTATGTTTTGTGTTTTTTTTGTTCTGTTTTTATTTGCCATTTGTTTTGATTGTTTTTTTTTTAAAACAAACAAAAAAATACAAAACAAAAGACACAAAACAAAACAAAACAGGTATATCAGATGAAGGGAACAATGTGTTTTTCAGGCACCTGGCAAATTAAAAACATTGTTTTTTTTAAAACAAACAAAATAATACAATGTTTTTAATTTGCCAGGTGCCTGAAAAACACATTGTTCCCTTCATCTGATATACCTGTTTTGTTTTGTTTTTTGTTTTGTATTTTTTGTTTGTTTTTTGTTTTTTGTTATTTGTGATTTTTGATTTGTGTTGTGTTTTGTTTTTCGTTTTATTTCATTTTGTTTCATTTTTTAAAATTTTCACTTTAAAGATTTTTACAATTTTTATCAGCTTTTCGAGATGAAAACTGACCTGAACTGAATACGTAAGTCAGAAAAAGTCAGAAATCCATTATTTTTTTGAGAATGACCTTTGTGCACTTACCTTCTTTCTATACTACGTTTTACTCTCTTTTCCTGTTTGTTTTTCCTGAAGTTTTTCACCATGGCCCTCCCTGCCTCTTTTTCTCACACCAACCCTTTCCGACTCTGTTTTCCTTTTTCTTTTATGCAAACACCACACGCACGCCGACAGCACCACTGTTGCCTGTTTGGCGTCAGCTGCCCTCGGCAGCTCACAATGAAACATGCGGGGAATGTCCGTGACCCTTTGAACCTCAACCCCTCTTGTCCCGCTCTCCCTGCCGCCCATTCCTCCTCTTCTCTAAGCCCCAACATCCACCTCCAGCCACAGACCCACGAGGGCTGTCAGGCGCCTCTCTGCCGACCCGTCCAGGCCTTACAGGCTTAACCCCGCACAAGTCACAGCATTCTTCCTTGCCTCTGGGAAATGTGTTAGCATTACTCATTCTCTGTCCCCTCTAACCCCTCACACCTACTCCCTTGAAGATGAGGGGAAGTCTTCGGGTTGATCTGGGCCATGGGGGCTTTGAAGAGAGCTTTGAAAGGAGGCAAGGCCCAGCTCAAGTGCACTTAACCATAAAGCTCCACATTCCTTTCAGGGCCTCCTCGTGCTTGGGCAGCAACTACGCCAACCGCATTATTCACGTCTATCTCAAACACTCTCCAAATATGCGGTGTTAAGAGATTGAGGTCAGTGCAGTCCTTCTCAAAGTGCGTTTAAGTCTGTTTACACATGACCTTTTAACCCCTCAAACACTGCTTTAAATGCATTTCCTTGGCGTGAAGTTCTGTTTTCGCAAGCTGACTTTAATGCAGCCCGTAATTGTAAAAGGATTTTATACAAAAAAGTTGTTTTGTACGCCAAAATCTAGCGAAGTTGAACCATTTTTAAAGATGAAAACCAATGAAATCCTGCAGTGGTTTCCGAGTTATATGGTAGCATTCCTGTTGTCTTGCTGGCTCGCAATTAGCGACAAGCTCATTGTGTGTCGCAGTTTCCCACAGCTACTTTGCAGTCGATTTGGTATTACCAAGTTCGAAAGCAGATTATCCAGCATTTGTGTAGCAATGGGGTTTATCTTAAATTAAATCCCACACAGTGACCCTCTTGTTTTCATGTATTTATGAATCTACCTACATTGCTCTCTGATGTTTGTAAGTGACTTGTTTTGCTGTTTTTATACCTGATAGCAAGCAGTAATTCAAAAGGAATTACACCAGTTTACAAAAAAAAGAAAGAGAAGCTCTTCAATGTGATGTGAAGTTAATGTGAAGTTTAGCCTGGTGCACAGGAAGGGATTAATGTATTTTTGTTGCTTTCAAGTAATTCATACATTGTATATTATTCAGTGTTTGCATGCTAACCATCTTGTTCATACTTGACGATTAAAGGGACAGTTTATCAAAATATGAAAATTCTGTCATTTATAACTCATTCTCATATCGTTCCAAACCTGTAAGACCTTCATTCATCTTCGGAACACAGATTAAGATATTTTTGATGAAATCCGCGAGTTTTCTGACCCTGCATAAACAGCAACGTAACTGACACGTTCAGGGCCCAGAAAGGTAGTAAGGACTTGATTAAAACAGTCCTCGTGACATCAGTGGTTCAACCATAATTTTATGAAGCTACGAGAATACTTTTTGTGTCCAAAGAAAACAAAAAATGACTTTATTCAACAATTTCTTCCCATGGACTATTTTAACAATGTCCTTACTCCCTTTCTGGGCCTTGAATGTGGTAGTTGCGTTGGTGTTTATGCAGGGTCAGAAAGCTCTCGGATTTTATCAAAAATATCTTATTTTGTGTTCTGAAGATGAATGAAGATCTTACAGGTTTGGAACGACATGAAACGAGGGTGAGTAAATAATGACAGAACTTTCCCTTTAAGAATGAATTGCAGTCATTCATCGCTAAGACATACCATGATCTTAGGAATCCATAATATAATGGGTCCATTTCAGTTATCAAATTCTATTAGAGATTAAAAAAAAAAAAACCTTGATATTGGATATTCAATAGTTATTCAATTGCTAAAGATAACATTTACTCAAAAATATTCACTCCAAATTTATTTGGGGTGAATATTTTTGAGTAAATGTTATCTTTAGCAATTCTAAAAATTCATATCTATTTTTCATACTGTTCATTGTAATGTTGCGAAGCCTCATTTGTAGCATTTGAAATGATTAATTGTATTTTTAGCAATTTATTGTCAATTTATTTACACAAAATAGTTCAGAGTTTGTATATTTAATGTCATTTGTAAACCTTTTTGTAAACCTCATGTGTACCTTTACTTTGGGTTAACACTGAATGAATATTCCACTGCGCCAGCAGCCCAAATTCTGAGGTATTTTGCATATATGAGACTTATTTTATTGACATATGATGGTTATATGATGTATGCGATGATGAGGCAGGTTATTGGGTGCCAGTGTGGGGCCTCTTTTCCATCAGGCCCGGAAGCTAAATCACCATAGCACAGAACTAAGAGAAACCTCCACAACCTGAGAAATGACCCAAGGTCAGAATCTCTCCATCTACTGTGTCTGCTCTATTGCACTTTTTGCCCAAATTATTGTTTAGAACCCTTAGAGAGCCCTGGAATGGTACCAACCGGCAATTTTTTTTGAATGTCATATAAGTTTCCTTGTCATGGTTAGTTTATTATATACTGTATCATATAAAGTAGAAAATACAGATATTGGGAGAAAAAATGTGTAGATACATATTTTCCCCAATATCTGGATTTTTACGTAAGATGCCCGATTCTGAAAAGCTGAACCTATTTTACTATTCACAGTTTCGAAACATGCGAAATGATTGGATAATTTAACATAACTACCAGCAACTCCAATTTCTAATACCTTTTTATCTTCCTGACCCCCTGACTCGTGACATCCTTCCAGACCTCGAGTTAGCATTTTCAGACACTACAGCTGTCTGAAATCTCATTATCCCTTCTTCGTTGGCCATTGCATGATTGTATTTTTAGAAACCTGCGCCGCTGCTGGGGGGAAAATTGGTTGCTTGCTTCACCTCCGCTTCCCTCACATCTCTCATGAAGACTGCATTCATCCCACTCGCTCTGCCACTTTCTCTTTGTGCTATTTACGGACTACCTCATGTGAGGGCAATGAGTTAGGAAACACGCTTAACAAGCGCTTCGCTGATGTTCCTGATTTTGCATGGATCAATCGGATTAGCCAGAATCAAATTACAGGATGTGCATCCCTAGAATTGACTGGCATGGTGGAAGGCATATGTCCTGCAATGTTCTCTCTGTGTTTTGGAGAGCTGACACTGCCCTCGTTTTCCTACTTTTGCTCAGCCAGATGTGTTGAGGCTTAACTTGGTACAGTCTGAGTACTGTATATTATACATAATGGAGGGTTTACATCTTGCAGACAACTGCATGAAGTATAGACACGGGTAATCATTACTACTTAAATCTGGCTAGACAAACTATATGCTTTCAAATTACCACTCTGTGTATGTTATAGAGATGGGTACGATGGTCAACTAGTCATCCAACATCAGTGGCGGTGGATGATTTTAGAGATGCTGAGAGAGTTTTAGCATGTTGTGTTTAGCATGCAGGTGACCTCGTTTTCCTTCTGGACAGTAATTCAGATTTCTGCTTGTCCTGCCAACATTTTCACTAACCTCAACATAAAAAATACATTTAAAAGTCTATCTGAAATATGAATTATATATTTTTAAAATGATTTTTAAAAGAAATAATTTTTGGTCGCATTTTGAATATGTATTTTTCAGTTTATTATTTAATATTTATTTTAAAATATTTTAAAATGATTTATTATGCTTTTTCTCATTAATTCTTACTGATGCTACCAAGATGTATGAATATATGACTTTATTTTAAAATTACATATTAAATGTATAATTTTAAATTTGTTAGATTTATTTTACAATATTTAAAATAATATATAATTCTTAACTAATTGTTTTGAAATACTTGAAATGAATAGAAATTTATTATAATTTTTACACTGATTGTTGTTGCACTGATTGATATTTTTATTTCTACTATTACTAATAATGTATAAGTAAGGGCGTGTTCACACTTGGCGTCTTTTTTGACTAGAAAAAGTTGACGAGCGCTTTTTTAGTAGAATAAAAAGCTGGCGGCGTTTTGTTTACAAATAGCAGCCGAGGGCGTCTTTTGTTGCTATAACAACAGAAATGTCGGCTTTTGAAGTTAACGGGGAGGGTATGTCGGTTCACAACGACGTTTGTGGGAGCGCGACATTATACGGGGAAGGAAACTGTATGGTGCTTCCAACAATTTAGTCCAGGAGCTCCGGTTGGATGATGCACGGTTTCATACAACTACTTATGCTCCGAGATTAGTACGATCTGTCTACCGACTATCTTCTCCTTTTTCTTGTTGTTTTTGTTATGGAAATGACTCGCCACTCGCTTGTCATAGGTCAGCTGTCAAAAAGGCGCTTGAAAAAGTTTTTTCAACTTGAAAAGACGCTCTGAGCTGCAGAAAAAGACGCCGGCGGTGGCGTTTTAAAAAGCGCTCAGGACTTTTTTGAAAACATGGTTTACTCCATAGGATTATAATGTAAAACAGACGCCGGCAGCTTCAAAAAAGACGCCAAGTGTGAACATAGCCTAAGTCGCTTTGGATAAAAGCGTCTGCTAAATGACTTAATGTAAATGTAATATATAAATCATTTAATATATTTTATATTTAATATATAAAATATTTTTTTTAAGTTATTATAATAGTAATAAAAAAGTAAAAAATAACTTATACGGAATTATATATATATATATATATATATATATATATATATATATATATATATATATATATATATACACACACATACATATATATATATATGTATGTGTGTGTGTGTATATATATATATATATATATATATATGTATGTGTGTGTGTAACAAAATAATAGAATTATTTTAAAAAATTATAATTAAGTTTTATAATTGTAACAAGTTTTAAAGGGGTCATATGATGTTGCTAAAAATAACATTATTTTGTGTATTTGGTGTAATGTAATGTATTTGCATGGTTTAAGGTTCAAAAAACACTTTTTTTCCACATACCGTACATTATTGTTGCTCCTCTCTGCCCTACCTTTCTGAAACGCGTCAATTTTTACAAAACTCATTGTTCTGAAAAGCACGGTGTGCTCTGATTGGCCAGCTATCCAGTGCATTGTGATTGGCCGAATACCTAAAGCATGTGAATAACAGAATGTTATGCCCCTTACCATATTTGGAAACGCGCAGCATCTCCACGACATGGTGGCTGCAACAATACTGCAGCGAGAATAAGTTACGCCTTCTTTCTTTGCGTATACATTTGGTCCGTGTTATGCAAATCTTCCCACACAGTAGAGGTCAGTGCAACGCGTAGAGTTGTGGGACATGTTTGAATGAGGCGTTTTTTTTCATATGACCCCTTTAAAGCAAAAATTTCCAACCAAACATCACAGAAAGATAGCCCTGGCCCAACAGGCCATCTGTATTGCTGCCATGTGTCTATCACTATGTTTGTATCAGTGTATCACCCCATCGTGAAAAAACAGGTGTTGTGGAGTATTGTTGGGGTTAAAAAGGGGTCATCAGGCCAAGTGTTGACCTTAAGTAAGTGAAGCCGTAATGGAGGTCACTCAGCAGGAGCCCTTGTTGAATCAGATACCACAGGAATCTTTGAATTTGAAATGACTGTATTGTTGAACCCACTTTGGTTCGGGGAAGTCCTCTGTTGCATGCATTGTTCTGTAACTTGTGGTCATTGTCATAAGGCAAAGATTAAAATGATAAATGTTGTTTTACGCCCACTCTGCTCTGCTGCAACCGCTTTTAACACTGGAATCTTTTATTGACTTACTGTAAATAGCCTTGGGTTTCGGGTGAACCGCAGTAATGGGTCTCCGCTGCCTGACCACCTTCAGTATTACCACGCAAAAGCACAAATGTAAACAGTGGTGCTTACTTTTGGTTGCAGAGCGAGGATCTGCTTGACCTCAACCTAACCTTCAAGGAGGTGACGGAAGAATTGTGGAGGAGTGGTGTAGGTGACTCTCTCATGTTTACTTACCCAAGTGCGTCTACATTTTTTCCAGGCCACTGTTGGAAAACATCTGTGTCTCCTCATGCCGGTCCTCTTTCCCATCATTCTCTTGACCCGCATTGACCCCCTCGAGGCAGCAGTGGGTCAGGTGTCAGGCCCTAAGCTCATTCTGGACATGCCACACCATTTTCGCTTCCTGATTTTTTTTTTTTTTTTTTTTTTTCTCCCAACTGATTTGCATCATTCTAGCACATGGAGGCATAGGGGAGGAGATGCTAGTGTTTTTTGGCTAGGGATAAAATTGGCCACTAGTTTCACACCTTTCAAGTAGTAGGTGTATGTGATATGCCAGAGATGCCCAAACTCTGTTCCGGTTTCAATGCTACTATCTGCTCCTGTCTGGAGAATAATGGGCTGTCTACTTAGCCTTGCTCTGGGAACGGCATGCTGTAGTCTGAGCTTAAGTGTCATGTTTAACATCCTCTTCCATCCTATTTTCAGATGACACTGTTCGTTCTTGGCCTGTGTACTTCATTCTAGGGGTGCAGAATTTTGTCTGGTATGATACATATCCATTTTTATGGCCACTAATGGGAAATGGCTGATATTAAAATCATATTATTATTATTATTATTATTATTATTATTGCTAATAATTATTATATTAATATCAATAAAAATAATATATAATGCATAAAATATAGTATAATTATTCCAGCTACTACTATTATTATTATTATTATTATTATTATTATTTATACTACTAATTATATTACTAATAATAGTACTGTATATAAATAACTATATATAATTAATGTTATTATTATTCCAGTTAATATTAAAATATTATTATTATTATTATCATCTGTACTACTAATTGTATTAATAACAACAACAATAATATATAAATATTAACAATATCAATACTTAAAATATATTATTACTACTGTTAATAATAATAATTGTATTCATTTCAATAATTATATATAAATAACAATATATAGTACTTACAATATATTATCATTATTATCATCATCATCATTATTATCATTATCATTCTTGCTAATAATCCTATTGTTGTTGTTATTATTATTATTATTAGTAGTAGTAGTAGTATCTCTACTAATAATTATATTAATAACAGCAATAGTATATAAATATTAACAATATATGGTACTTAAAATATATTATTATTATTATTATTATTATTATTATTATTATTACTACTGCTAATAATAATTATATTATTATCAGTAATATATCATACTTCATGTATTTAAAATATTGTTATTATATATTATTTATTATTATATTATATATTCCATCTACTACTACTACTACTACTATACTAATAATAATAATAATAAAATGTTCATCTTTATTTTAAAAAAAAAACAATTTTTTTAAAATTATTTATTTTATTTAAAAATTGTATTAAAAATATTAATATATTAAAATATTTTTTAAAGTTTAAAAGGTTAAAAAATATTTTGTTGTTAAAGATATTTTGAGATTTAATAAAGATCACATTTAACATTGATTAACTTATTACTGTTTAAAGACTAACTTTAAGGGTTTTATTAGATGACATCAAATAATTAATTAAATAAGTAAGTAATTTAAAAAGTGGGGAAATTTAAAAAAAAAAAAAAAAAAAAAGTAGCATTCTTAAAGTAATTTATATTGGTTGTTAACAGATTCTGAATGTAATATTATTGTCTGAACATTCATGTTCGACCAACAGCAATTGTTACCATTAGTTTTTTAAGTCTATATAATCGGGATTGGTCATTTAGTCTTTTTTTATTATGAATACATGTAATTTCCTTTGTTCATCTGCTTTATTTGAAACTGAGATGTGACTCTTTAGCTTTTAATGTAATATTAATGGAGTACAAAGGCCTTTTGAGTCCAAAAGTTTTAGCAGACTTCTCTAAATCTGTTGGGTTTGGACTAATAGGTTTTCAGAAGAATCAAATCATGGGAACTTACAAAGAAAAAGACTAATACAGGCGTGATTTGATTAGAAACCTATTAGTCCAAACACAGGCATGATTTTTCTGTGTTTAGCCTAATCAGCTTGAACTAGAATGAAAAGCTTTTACTGTCTGTTCTCGCTCATGCTGCTTAAGCAACACCTTGCATCAGCTTACAGCCAGACAGATAACCTTTGTGGAAGTCTGAGCTATAGTGAGACGGCATGAGATCTTACTGGATGCTAGAGGCCCTCGATTGATCACAGAAAGCAATGTCTGTAAGTGAATATCCCAGATTTTCCATTTATACTGGAATTTTAATATCATTATTTGACTCGCACATGGCAAACAACACACACCAACATCACGCAACAAGTGGAAGAGTGCACCTGTAGTTTTACATTTTCAATTTGAATTGCAGAGGTCATACCTATTTAGAGTAACAGGAAGCTCTTCTCAGTTATCTGCCGCCTCTGGCACCGGCTCAAATGAGAGGAAGCGCAAGGGAGCCTTGATATTCTGCTTTATGGGGTTGACCTACGGATATGCTGCGCTCAAGAGCCTGCGGCCTTTTCACATGGTGACACTATTCCGAGACTCCTCGCCGCCGATATCATCTCATCAATGCCTCATTTCTGCAGCGGCACAGGGAACGTGAGAGCATCCACACACTGTGCCTCTGGAGACACAAGCATTATTGATTTCCAATGAGTTTAAATTTTGCATGTAAACTAAATTTTGCATTGCATTTCAATTTTTAAGCTTAAAATTTAGGGATGTATAATATATCTGTAGGATATTATTATTTAAAAGCATTAGAGATTTCTTTTTAATTTATTATTTTGACATCTATCAGTATCTGTCTATATTGGGTATTTAATTGTTCATGCTCATTTCCTTTATTTTTACATTTCCATTTCCTTTGCCTTCATCTAACAGCAGTTAATCTCTTTAACTGATTTCTTTAATTAATGTTTAAAAATGTAATTATTCTTTAATAATTTATTAATGCTATTAATGTCTTCTTTAACCAGTCACAAAATAATAAATATAATCTCAAATTGAATATCAAAATATTAAATGGTTAATATGTTTTGCATTTTTAATGTAAAATATATCAATAATAACAGTAGTAATAGTTAATAGTTCTCAATCATTTAAAATGCTAAAGAATCGATTATTATTTATCAATTATTATTTAAACAGGATGTAAATATTTTAATATAATTCAAATTATTCATTTGCATAATTTTAAAATGATTGATTTATGTTTACTAGTGATTTAAATTTAGTGTATTTTTATTTATTTAGACAAAAAATAGTGTCTAATTTAATTTAATTTATCAGTTGTCTGCCATAAAATAATTACCAGCTTCAGTGATGGCCAGAAATTTAATTTTGGTCCGTCCACTGGTCCTTTGGGTAAAATAATCAATTTTAATATTGGTAATAGTCAGTATAGAACCAAATAAAAGTTTATTTATCCACTGTATTCTTCCTGTAAAAGTGGATGTGGCCATTTGTAAATTTTGTGGTTCTTGCTTTTGGTCTCATTTGCTTCCATCTATTTTTAGCTGTACAAAACCACTCGTTTTGCTGCTTGATACTGCAAATTGGTGTGTCTTACCATATTATTTTAGTGTATTATCTTAATTATGAACACAATGGTTTGTAATGCAAACAGATTTACCGTTTACTGCACGTTGTTATTCTTCACATTATTTCCCTACAGTGGATAAAGAACCATAAATCTTGCCCATAGGCTTAATTCCACATTTAGGAATAAGATAGATAAGCAAAATTTCTTTTAAGTTGGCGTCACTATCTTTTTTTTTGACATTTTTGCTTTTACTTTGATAGGACAGTTGAGTAACGACAAGAAGTGAAGTGGGAGAGTCAGTGGGGGCGTGATCGGGAAAGGTCCACGAGCTGGGACTTGAACTCGGGACGCCCGTAGCGCAACAATGCTATATGTAGCACGCTGCCCACAAGCCTATTGGTGCCAACAGCTTCACCATCTTAAACTTGTTGCGGTGATTCTGGGATTGCTTCTTTGCAAAAGATTCACACAGTTCTATAACTTGGCTAAAATTAGGTATCTGAGAAGGAAGTGTCATTAAAACGGATATGTTTGAATCAGCATTTTGTAACCATGTTTCTAAGTGGGTAATAGGAGAAGGTTGAACCGTACGCCAGCTCGTGTTGCTCTCAGGCTGATTTGACGTGAAGGTTCTGTCTGTCCGGTTTAGGGAGTAATGGTGGAGTTGAGAGGCAGCATGCTGAGGCTGAGGCTCCCTAGCGGAGCTTGGTGAAGGGCAGAGGCTCAGCTGGACCCTGCACCACCTGTTGCTGTAGCTGTCAATCAAACGGCTGAACTTTCACTCTGGCCGCTCTATTTGCTGCAGTGCTGAGAGCTTGTAAGCATGGATTAGCGAGAGACTTTATGCTCCTCTTCAATTCAGAAAAATGATTCAAAATAAGGGAGACTTGTATGTTTTCTTCTTTTTTTTTTTTTTTTGATCCACGGATTTGCAGATTAAATACAACAGTTGGTATTCATTACTGACTCATAGTTTGGGCGTTTTATGTTCTGACCGGTTCTACTTATTTGTTTTGTGTATTAAGCACTGTAATGCGGAAATGATTTTCTTCCATGCCAGCTGAGTGCGTCATTTGGCATGTGTTGTAGAGAAGGGTAAATATTTAAAAAAAAAACTGCCTAATTCTTTGAAAGCGGATTTAAAATAGGTTAATGATACGAAAAGACGCAGAGCAGTCTCCTGCAAGGGACACAGCCCGCCTGCCAGTATTACACTCAGCAGGGAGCAGAAAAACAAGCAGGCGAGAAAGTGCAAGAACGGTTTTTATAGTTCATAGTAAATATGAAAATTGCATAGCATTGAACAGTTTAATTTATTTATCAAGAGAATTTTTTTCCCTTTCTGAATATCATTCTTTTTTATATTAATATTTTTTGAAGAAAATATATAATGAGGAATTATATTTTATACATATGTATATATATCTCTTTCTAACAAAATATTAAAAGTATTATAAAATCTAAATAAAAAAAATCTGTTTTAATTCTTTACATTTATTATCAAATTGTATTTATGCATTTTTTTTATTACTTAATTTATTAATTTAATATAAAATTTCTCAATGTAATTTTTTTCTCTCTGAATGTAATTATATTATTCAATATATATATTTATTCCAGGTCATTTTAATTTTAATATTTTTTTTTTTTTAATATTCATATTTTATATTTAGTCTCTCATATATATGCTTATATTGTATATTTATTTTAATATTTAATGAGGAAAATATAATTTAATTTGAAAATATAATTTAAAATATATATAATAAAATATCAAATATGTAAATAAAAATGTATATGTATAATTGTATCAGTTTTATTTATTTACGTATTATTTATCAAATAGTGGTAGGTGGCAGGATGGTAAAGATATTTATTGGCCATAATTTGAACAACAGCTATAATATTCCTATGACAGAAAATAAAGATGAGGCTCAGGTCAGATCATTTACAGATCTAAAGCATACTTGGAGCTGCTCTCCATTATGTACTTGGATTGAGAGAATATCCGCAGCATTTCAAAGCAGGTCTTTTGACACCAGCAAATCTCCAGTAATTGCCACACCACTTTTCAATTATCGAGTGCACCTTAAACACCAGGGCTACCGCCACTCTACTTCTGTTCTCTTCCCAACCTACTTCCCATTTTAGCGTTCAGCATTCTACTTCGCAGCAGTAGTTCTTGTGAGTTCACATCTAACAGCAATTGAGGTGTCGCCAACTCATCTCATTTCAGCACCATCACGTCTTGTCTTTGTGAACTGCAGTTCGTGCCTTACTAATCACAATGTTCTGTTGTAGCTAATATGCATTTGGATCAGTCCGGAGTCCACGGCTTTGGACCAGGCAATTTCTCACAATGTCCCATTCTTAAATGGAAAATTCACAGTATTCTGGCTCTGCCTTAACTGCAGCCGACGTTGAGCAAGAGAGTTAAAAATTAAAGCAGAAGTGGCTGATGGAGAGAGAGGAAGAAAGAGAAGAGGAGGGGGTGAGATCGGAAACAGAAGTGCTGACTGCGCCTTAAAATAAGTGGAAGTGCAGTGAGGATGGCGACAGGGTGGGACAAAAGGACAAAAATAAAAAAATTTATGAATTACACATGCAATTGTTACTTTTATTAGAATAATGATTAATTTGCATATTGTGGTATTAGCTGTGTTTTTAGACGCCACGATAAAAATAGTTCAAATTTGTTGCCTGTTTCATATAATAATAATAATAATATCGTTGTCATTTTTAATAATTAGTTTAAATATATTTTAAAAAATAAAATAGTTTCGTCTGCGCCAATAGCCACGCGGGCAGCGCGCTGTCATATAGCGCCGTTGCGCTACCGGCATCCCGAGTTCGAATCCCGGGCTCGTGGTCCTTTCCTTATCCCCCCCCCCCCCCCCCCGTCTCCCCCTTCACTTCATATCATCTCTATACTGTCCTGTCATAATAAAGGCAAAAACACCAAAAATAAATCTAAAAAAAGTGTTTTTAATGCTTATTTTTTTATTTATACTTTATATGTATATATAAGTTATTTTAATTTACATTAAGATATGGTATATTGGCTATAATTTAGCTAGAACATAGGAGCATATTTTGTCGTAACCAGGCCATATTAAACAATGTTGGCCATTTTCATCGTTTCATCGTAATGTTTGACAATCAGCCTCTGGCTTGTCATATAACCTTAGACCCACTTTCTTTTCACACATTTTATGAGATTTTTATATGACAGCGTCATTAACACGATTAGATCTCCCACTGTCGCTTATGTTTGCACAATGTGCCACATGTACAGCACACCGCCTTTTTGTGTCAAAACATTTTTACAGCATGGTAGGACATCATGTTCTCATTTAACCTTGTGCAAGTGTTTTCTTATCTTTTTTTCTCCCACGCATAAAACAGCGTTTGATTGTGAGGCCACAAAAAGCAGAAGAGAGGATGTGGACTCTCTCTCTCGGTGTGAACAGTTTGCCGATGAGGGTTGGATCCAACACGTCTCAATGAGGTGTCAGTTGGCTGCGTGATATCTCCTGCTGATAGCAAAGCTTTTACAGGCAGTGGGCTGTTGACCCTGGTGTTAATCATTGGCTGTAAGATCAGTAGGGTTGAGCATTAAAGCCAAGATAAGCATGGTGCTCATTGGACAGCTAGTGTTTTTTTTAATTTTTTTATTGCAGTTCTGAATTTCCAATGTTGGACTTTGGCTCTTTCTTTTTTTCGCCCCTTGCTTATGCAGTCTGGTTGATATGTGATATGGTTATATCAGCATGTGTTTGCTTATAACCTATATTTTTGGAATTTTTATATTTTTATAATCTATACTAAGTCCCTGAGTGTAGTCATAAATGTAGGTGAATGACCTTATGTAAGGTCAAAACGTTATTGGCTGCGTAATATTGTTTCTTTTTTTGCCATTATTTGGCCAGTTTTATTGATAATGAGAGAGGACAGGAAATAAGGAAAACGGGATAACAGGCTTTATTTTTTCACTGAGGTGATATGACCCCTATATAATAAATTACAATAAATGATCAGTTTTAAATTAAATTGATGTCAAAGTTAAATTATACTGTGTGTGTGTGTGTGTATTTAATTTTTTTTATATATATTGTATAATTGTTTTATTTTAGATATTTTATGAGAAAAATCTCTCATAACAAATGGATATTTTTCTAATCAGATATGTCATGTATAATTTCTATGTAATTGTTTCAGTTTTAATTCATTAAAGTAATTGACATTTTATGTATCAATTTTATTTTAATTTAATTTTTTGATTGCATTTTATTTGATATTGCTCTACCTCGGTTATCATGACTTCCTTATCCCTTCTTCCTCTTTAACTTCTAGGCAGATAGCAAAAGATAGACGTGGCGACAGGGAGGGTAGTATAGCACAGGAAGCTAAACGTATCATAAAAGCAGTCTGTGCAACTCTTGTGGCATTTTTCCAAGTCTTCTTAAGCCATACAGTAGCTTTGAGTGAGACAGACTGAAGAATAAATTAATAACTTTTCTTCGAATCCAGATAACTGTAAACTGTTGCGAACAGATTGATTCAGTGAGTTGAATTCGAGATCTGAATCAGACTGTTTAGTGAACTAATCATTCAGACTCAAGCTCACCATACCTCTCTCTGTTTTCCCCATTCCTGCATGACCCACATCCACAGTGCTCTTAGCCGGCGGAAGGCAGTAATAATCAATTACCCACAGGGAGAACTGTGACATCAGTTACTCAAAGACAGCCGAATTTAATTTCCTGCCCTCCATCCGCTGCGTAATGCCATGTTAATGGTTTCCTGTTCTGAAACATTACAGTTGCCACAATGAGCATCAATTTGTATCTGCTACGAGCAGCACCAAAGTGAGCTGACCTGAGCCAAACACACACTTTGCTCTTCCATGGATTATATTTAGGCTGTAGAGTTTAAAGTTTAGGCTGCCTTTGTGGCTTTCTGCTTCTTTTCTGCTTATTCTCTTTATTACATGGATTATGTAGCATTGTTGCAATGTTATGTTTTCTATGACAATTTGTATTTTCTGTCAGCTTTTTAGATCCAGAAGCACCACTGTTCGATTCATGAAGTAGTAAGTCTTTTGAGTTGGCAAAACATTAGTAAGTTTCATTCTGAATAAAATAGAAACATAATCTGAATTAATCAGTCAAAAAGAAGGCTAATTGTAGCATTTAGCATGTTTTTGTTTTGTATTGGCGTGGGCGATATATACCAGTAGACTATTAACTAGAGATTTTGGACTATTGTCTCTATCATAGCTACATGCTCACGTGATGTTGCTGTGATACGTGGTCACGGAAACTAATCATTTACATGTGTTTTTAAGCATTGCGGTTTAAAAACAATTGATTTTAAGCCGTTGAAACGCAATCAGCAGCGAAAGTGAACTCATTTTGCTATATGCGCGTGCTGTCAGAGAGACATGCACATGAAGACGGTGCTAATAAAGCGTGGGAGTATTGGACAGAGTTATTTTTGCCGTTTTTTAGGCCTTGAACAGTTATGCCTGTCTTTCCAAGTATCTTCGTAAACACAGTACTTTTAGGTCTTAAGTGAAAGCAAACAGCTGAGAAAGAAAACACGGTATGTTGAATCTGGGTAGCTCTTAAAGTGACAGCAGTCTTATATTCCTCCTGTCTGTTATTCATGTTAATCAAATAACAAAAGAGAGAAAATCTCTTGCTGCTCTTGACTAAATCACTTTTATAACTTTAAGAAGAAGTATATTTATCTAAATATGTATTATAAATATATTATATTTAAATATAAATTGATGTATTTGATTCACACAGTGAAGAATATGCAGTTTTTATACATTTTGATCACTTTTATACAATGCATGTAGCATTTCTTAATTGTTCTACTATAGTTTGTTTGTCTTATTCCTTGTAATTAGTTTCTTTTAATTTTATTCGCTGACTGTATACTTGTCTTCATTGAGCACTGAGTTTTTGTTTTCTTTTTAATTTAGGCTAGTATTAGTTTTTTGTGATCTTGACACCTGGTGACATGAATCCATGACATTTCTATGATATCAAAAATTTTGATATCATAAAGTCCTTATTTAAAGCAAAAATAACTATTGGGATATTTTTACTGTGAAATGAAATTACTCATATCGTGATATAAGATTTTGGTCATATTGCCCACCCCTATTTTGTACTGTACCCAGCTACTTTGTGTAAAGGATCATTTATAGCTTAGCTAGCTTCATTTTCTGAGTTTGCCCAACACTGAGGCCGACTATGTGTCATGCAAAGTCTGTTTTTAAGATCTATATTTTTATCCACTCCTACAGTGGCATTTTACCCGAGGATAGTAAACGAATTTCTGTTTGTGTCTTTCTTATGGCAAATTAAAATAGTGCATAAACTGCACCTTCAAGACTTAACCTTCAGTTTTCTCGCAGTGACTCATCTTTGCCTACTCCGAGGGGCTAAATTTCCTCCTACACATCTTCACTTGACACCACCACCACCTACAACGCAGCCTGTATGTTTAACCTTGCCTGCATTTCAGGCAACAGGGCGCAAACAGTAACAAAAGGAGCCGCATCCCAGACAAAACAAGCGTTTCAGGCGGCGTGCAAGGTTATTTAATGCTGAATTTTTCCATCACGACTCTGCTGAGCACTGTGAGTCACAAGCTCTTGATTGTAAAATGAATGGAGGTGTTTGAATGCTGTAGAACGTGCTGGATAGGGAAATGATGGATGTGGTTTCCAAGAACTCGCTTTACTGTACTTTTCATATTCTTTGTGGTAAAAAGCAAAGCTACCATATCAGCAAAGCTAAAAGGGATTCTCAGGCTTAGATCAAGTATAAGTATTAATTCTTTCAAAGGAAAACAGTAAAATTTTTCTTTTGCAAGAAATAAAGACTATTCTTAAATTGATCAAAAGTGACAGTAAACACACATAAATGCTGTTCTTTTGATCTTTCTATTCATCAAAAAATCCTGAAAAAAATATCTCAGCTTCCATAAAAATATGAAGCAATAATAATCAGAAATGTTTCTTTTGTAGCACATCAGCATATTAGAATGATTTCTGAAGGGTCACTTGACACTGAAGACTAGAGTAATGATGCTGAAAATTCAGCTTTGCGTCACAGGAATAAATTACATATTACAACATATTCACTCGGAAAACAATTTAAATTTTAAGAATATTTCACAATATTTTACTATATTACAAATATACTATAAACTACTGCTACTACTATAAATAAATGAATCAATTAATAGTATTATAACCAATTTATTATCAGTAATATTTATTTACCAATTTTTTGATTGTTAAGAGAGTTTATTAGGTTATTGATGTTCTTTTGATGTTAACGACTGCCTTTTTCACGTCAACGTCACCCAACCTTCTTGATGCCCAATCACCACAAGGACATGCCCTCCATTATGTCTGATAAACATGTATGTCCTATAGCCGTTATTTTCACTTTCCATACGTTTTGGTTTTGTGATTCCTTCAACCTGATTTTGGAGCGCTTGGAACCATTTAGGTGTGTGTGCGCAAATGCGCCTGATGACTCATCCAGTCTGTGGGATCTGAAACTGTGCCTCTGATAGGAATTGGGTCAGAACGAAGCATTCGTTGTCCCTCTTTGCCCGTTTTTGTAGAGGGGGTCCCCCTTTTCTTCAATCGAGGGCTTTTGATTTGAGTTCCACCAGTCGAATTCATGATTTCGATTCTAATTTAATGAATTACAAAGAATCCCCTAATGATATAACATCATTCTGTCTGATTGTTTTTAAATCCATTGTTTTTATTCCAGATTGATGAAGCAGGTTCGTCAGTGCAGCCTGGTTTGCATAAGCGAGTTATATCATATACTGTGGACTTGGCATTTAGTGGTTTCAGGTCACTGGCAGTATCAGCACTCAGAGCGGATGAGAGGGTACTGACAGAGATCTGTGGGTTTTATTGCAGTGTTTGGTTGTGTGTTGTTCTCGTACACTTCAGTCACAGTCGAAATGTGACATAACTACTTGGTCACAGAGCTGGTTATAAAATGCTGCAGTTTTGCGGTATCTCTGAAAACAGATATTTATCTACCCTGAAGCCAACGTGTGGGTGAGTGAAGAGTGGTTTGATACGAGAACAGACGGAGAGGGAAAAAGGAAGCGTCTGCTTCCCCTACTATAGCATGCAGGAGCCATCTCTGATATTCCAGTCTTTCAAGTCAAAGTATGGCTTTGTGTTTTCTATCTTTTCATCTGGAAGACTAACCAAACAGCTCTGCTTTTGAAGCCCAGGGTCAGCGTTTGCGTGTACACGCGCGTGTTTGTGTTCATCTCGGAAGTGTGTGTTCCTCATTTAGGGACAAAGGCCCGTTTCAAAGCCCGTTTCCTGAGTGCCGATCCACACCAAAACAAAAGCGGGTCCTCTTTGGCCTTCACCCGTCACCTGACCTCCTGTGTGAAGCTCATGGTGCTGCAGACAGCTGTGGTTTTGGTCCCCTGACAGGATGTGGCCTACATTCAGAAGTGACAAGTGTTGGTTTCACTTTTCCACTAGTCCAGCCAGCATGAGGGGTCAAATACACCGTATCATAAAGAAGTGTCAGAGTTGGCTTGCAAAAATAGCCGGCATCGTAATCATTGAAATAGGACATGTGCAAATATGATAACATGACATAGCGGTGCAGTGATTTTAAACTATGATGGACTATCCAGACTGTAATGCAACAGGCTTATCATTCACTGGCTTAAACGTGTGTGTGTGTGTGTGTGTGTGTGTGTATGTATACATTTTTTTATATATATATATGTGTATGTATGTGTGTGTGTGTGTGTGTGTGTGTGTATATATATATATATATATATATATATATGTTAGGGGTGGCACGGTTCAACTTTTTCACGGTTCGGTTTGTATCACGGTATTAGAGTCACAGTTTCGGTATGGTTCGGTATGTTTAGGGAAAAACTATACTGTCAGTGTCAAATAAAAATAAAGAAAATAAGAATAATCTATTTAACTACAAGCAACAGCATAAATAAATACAACAGAGCAAAGATACAAATAAAATAAACAGTGATTTTCAGGGTTTTTTTTTTTTTTTAGGTAGGATAGTTTTTATGTACAGAAATTGAATAAAGTAATCAAATGTAAAACAGCATTGCATATTTGACTGTATAAATTAAATCTGAATCTTTATTAAAGTTACAAAAGCGATTCAGTCAAGAGCAGTAAGTTCTTTGTTGTTGCTGTTTGATTAATATTAAGAAAGTGCTGTCACTTTAAGAGAATGAACTGAGTCAGTGCACTGATACTGTACGTTCAGCCAGCTATATCTGCTATAGTATACTTACCAAGACGGCCATTTTGGCATAATTTGTGTGTGAATTTGTCCATTCAAACACAATACTTCAGAGAGAGCTTAATATTTGCGCGCGTTCTGAGGTGCGGGTTTGAGCGCTTCTGATGAGCGCACGCACAAATCTTCTCACTGCGCGCTCGCGTCCTCTGGCTCTTAAATGTTTAAACTGGCAAACCTTACATGACTTTAGTTTAAACACAGATATCAACGTGTGCTGTTCAGGTCTCACCTGTGCGCGCGCATGTGCGCGCATGCGCGCGCGCGCGCTATCAGCACCCGGGTGATGACGGAATAAATGCTCATAATCCAGCATGCGGCACTCGCATTGAACAAGAGAGAATGGTTTGTCCACTTTTTTTTCATCACTGTTGTTGTAATGTACTGGGAAGCCAGAATTCGCATCCATCAGCAGAAGCATACATTAGCCGAACCCTGTTTTGTTTTTTTTTATGTGTTAACATATTGCATATTGCAGATGCGTTGTCAGATTTAAGTTGAACCGCGGTCCTAGCGCGTGCCGAACCGTGTGTGGAGAACCGTACGGTTCGGTTTTTTTCCGCGAACCGTGCCACCCTTAATAGATATACATATCATGTATATATATATATATATATATATATATATATATATATATATATATATATATATACACATACATTGTCACATACATACAGTATCATACTAAAGTATCTGAAATGTGCTAAAGACTAAAATTGCTCTGTTGGCTGTGGAGTAAATCTGACAACGCATATTGCAGATGCGTTGTCATATTTAAGTTGAACAGCGTCCTGGCCGTGTCAACCGGGCCGTGTGTGGAGAACCGCAGGCGGTTCGGTTTTATCGAACCGCAGTCATTCCTAATATATATATATATGTGTATATATATATATATATATATAATATATATATATATATATACACATACATGCATACATACAGTGCCCTCCAAAAGTATTGGAACAGTAAAGACAAAATTGCTCTGTTGGCTGTGGAGTCAATACATTTACAAATATGATTAAAAGATGAATATGAGACAAAACTACAGAATGTCCCATTTTATTATTAGCCATTTCAACATGTTTTACCAAATAAAAAGAACAGCACTTTTAGAGTTTCATCCCCCTAACTGATGTGAGCATAAGTATTGGAACAGTTGCCTCACAGGTCTTTCTGAGTGATCAGCTGTGTCCAGTTGCATTAATTCTTCAGATATTAAAAGCAGGGAATGTGTCGTATCAGTTATATCCATTACTTCTGTATTCTAAATCCTGCAATCGATGATGACACACAAACCAGGATGAAGCCGAGGGAGCTGACTTGCAAGCAATTTGGATGCTAAAAGAAAAGAGGAAGTCAATTAGAGCTATATCAAAATTAAAGGGCATGGAGAAATCAAGAGTTTGGAAACCACCAGTGACACCAGCAACCAACAACGACCTGATCGGCTGAGAAAACAACAGTAGTTGATGACAGACAAATCATAAAAGCTGTGAAAATTAACCCTAAAAGACGTGTCTGTAAAATCACCAACAACCTCCAGAAAGCTGAGGTGATACTCTGACAATCTACTGTCCTCAGGAGACTCTGAAACCTCTGACCAGCACCAAAAATAGAAAGGCAAGAGCACAAAGGTGAGCCAGAAGAGTTTTGGAACTGTGTTTACGAACCGATGAGACAAAGATGAACCTTTATCTAAGTGATGGGAAAGCAAAAATGTGGAGAAAAAAAAAAGGGAACTGCAAATGATTCTAACCATACAGCCTAATCTGTAAAGCATGGTGGAGGTGGTGTCATGGCATGGGCATGCATGGCTGTATCTGGAAAAGGCCCTCTCAACTTTACTGATGACTTAATGTATGATGACAGTAGCAGAATGAATTTGGAAGGGTACAAAACCATCTTGCCTACCAATATTCAAGAAAATGCCACCAGATTCATTGGGAAGTGCTTCATATTGCATCAGGACAATGACCCAAAACACCCGGCCAGTTCAGTCAAGGAATTTATAAGGGCAAAGAAATGGAAAGTCTTAGATTGCCCAAGTCAATCTCCAGATTTAAATCCAATTGAACATGAATTTCACCAGCTGAAGAGGAGAGTAAAGGCAGAAACTCCCCAAAACAAGCAACAATTGGAACTGGCTGCATTAAAGGCTGGGAAAAGTATTTCAAAGGATGAGACCAAGAGTCTGGTGATGTCTATGGGTCACAGACTCACTGCTGTGATTGTGTGCAAGGGATCTGCAACTAAATAATAGCTTTTAATCTTTTATATCTGCCTTATGTTCAACTGTCCCAATACTTATGCTCACATCAATGAGTGGAATGAACTCTAAAAGTGCTGTTCTTTTTATTTGGTAAAACATGTATGTGTTGAAACGGCTAATAATAAAATGTGACATTCTGTAGTTTTGTCTCATATTCATCTTTTAATCATATTTGCAAATGTCTTGACTCCACAGCCAACAGAGCAATTTTGTCTTTACTGTTCCAATACTTATGGAGGGCACTATACCTATATGTGTATATGTATGTATGTATGTATATGTTTGTTTGTGTGTGTATGTGTGTATATATATATGTGTGTGTGTGTGTGTGTGTAAAATATATATATATATATGTATATATGTATATAGCCAGTTGCAAATAATATTCTCTGTAATATTCTAAAAGTGTACTATGTGCATAATTTTATACATTTTTTTTTACTTTCTATATGTGTGTGTGTATTTATATTTTAATATATAAATAATTGTATTTTTTATTAATTGTAAATTATTTGTATTGAGCATTAAGAGAGTGTTTTAGGTTTAAAAAAGAATTACATTTAAAATAATACAGTCTTTTAATATATTTAATATTATCCTCTTTTAAAATAAGAGTTTATTAATTATCTTCTAAATCAGCATAGGAAAAAATATTCACTTAAAAAGACTGAACAATAGCATTTTAGGCACTGTTTTTGAATATGAAATATGATTGCCTTTTTTTAAAGTTGCTTCAGAGTCTAAGTTGAATCTTAAATATTTAACAGTCTTATTGAGGTACATTTCAGGTTCCGTTTCGGATTCACAGATTATTTCACAAATTGTGCTAGTGAAATGGTGAAATAAGTGGGTTTAGCTCTCATTTCCTTCCCAACTTTAATACTATCAACCCTGTTAATAGTGCAGGAAGCGTAGGACATGTGCATGCTAATATGAAACTTAATCCGTCCCGCGACTGGAGCCAGATACTAGCTTAAACCCCATTAGCCAGCCTTTAGCAGATACTTAACACGGCAGAAACCAGCCTCTGATCCACAGAAAGACTGTTAAAGGAAAGAGAGATGGAGTAGGAGTACTGAAAATGACATGGAGATATGAAAAGGCTAGCAGGTCAAAGAGCCAGTGCCTACTTTGATATCAATAAACATTTCTTTGTACAAGACAGCTCACTTTAATGATATTACATGGCATCCTGTGACAAGGAAAATCTTCTATCTTCTGTCACAAGACCAGATCAGTCAGTGGTTTAGTGGCAGTGAGAGCAGGCCTATGGTTTTTGAAAATAAAAACTAACCATTTTTGGACTTTCAGTGCCTATCCTTGAGGACAAGCTTGGGTTACATCAAATGAAGGACGATTTGACATTTCTCTCACCGGCACAGACACATCGTTCTAATATTAGCGCTAATGAGGAGTCAATATTGTTGTGAGGAGGCCGTTGAGAAGGTGTGTTCCCATTTCTTAATGAGTATCCGACCAGACACGACTTCAGCGGCTGCTCTGATCTTGTCAAGTATCCAGTCATTATGCTCCATTTCCCGGGTTTTCAATGAGTAACAGAGTGATATTTCAAAGGATTGTTGGGGGGGTTTCGGTGTTGTTGAGGGAGCTCGTAAATATTCCCAATGGCCCAGTGAAGTACCTGCTTAGCGGCCAGCAAGCCTGTTGACATAAATTATATCAGCGCTGGCATAAAGACCCTCGGTTTTGGCCTCGGAGCTGAATGAATATGTACGAAATGTAATGACCCACCTGTTCCCACTTCAAACTGCAGACTGCAACACTGTTTTTGGCTGAGCACAACAGTTGTTAATAAGGTGCACGTTCTCTTCACATATCGCTTGCACTGCCACCAAGGGAACAGAATGTGTGTAACTCTTTGCGAGCAACCACAGGTAGGCTGTTGTCATGGCAACTGGTGAAGCAATCTGGAAGAGGTCACTCATTCACCCTGCAACACAGACTAGTTTCTTGCCCAACCAGAGCTCATTGAGTAAGAAATATTTGGCCAAATCTGACCTTTCTGCTTTGGTAAGGCAACGTTATGTGTGCTTATGACAAAACAAAGCTCTAATATTTGAGCTGTTAAAGTTTACCTCTGATTTTTCCTAGAAAGTCCTAGAAAAATCATATAAGTGATATTCTTATGCAATAAACCCATATGGTCTTTGTCCATACTATACTACTACTTGAGTCTTTTGAACGGGTCAAAAACATACAGCATCACTAGGTGCACTTCTATTACAGATTTGCCCAAAACTTTTGCAATATTTCATAAATGTCGATAAAAAACGATTGCGAAATGGCGGCTGGTATAAACACAAGCAGTGACTAGAGTGGCCGTCATGTTGGAGCCGTAATGTGCTGCAGACATGTGCAATGTAAATAAGGAGTTACGGCATGTGCTGTTAAATAAGCATTAACGGCAAAGAAAGCCCTTTATGCTCGAGAGCGGCCACGTGTTTCCATTGCAGTTTTGCAAAATATTCTTTTTTCGAATTGCCTAAAAACCACCTCATGTGAACGTATAAACTTTTTTGCTGTATATGGGAGTTTGTGCAAAATTGACGTGTTTCCATTTGGCATATTTTCAATTCACAATTTCAATTTGCGCAATTTGAAGGGCAATGGGAAAGCAGCTACTGACTGGTTGTTCATATCAGTGGTTCTCAAACCTGTCCTGGGGACCCCCAACCACAGCATATTTTGTATGTCTCCCTCATTTAACACACCTGATTCAACTCATCAGCTCATTAGTGGAGTCTGCAAGACTTGAAATGGGTGTGGCCTATGAGAGAGACATACAAAATGTGTGGTGGCTGGGGGTCCCCAGGACAGGTTTGAGAACCACTGGTTCATATGACAGTTTTGCGAAATATTTTCTTTTTTCGAATTGCCTAAAAACAACCTCGTGACCTTATAAAATTTTTTGCTGTATATTGGAGTTTGTACAAAATTGACGTGTTTCCATTTGGCGTATTTTCAATTTGCACAATTTGAAGGGCAATGGAAACGCAACTACTGACTGGTTGTTCATATGACAGTTTGTAGTTAAAGATGCACATTAGTAGTTTTGCCAGGAACATTTTATTTAAAATAATACAGCTGTTTTAATTTTAATTATTGTTTGTTTGTTTTTTTTAAACTTTTGATGAAGTAATTATTTATAAAAATATTAGACGAAGGCTTAATATACCGTTAAGGCTGGTTATTAGATTGCATTTTTGTTGCCTAAAAGTGTCTTAAATTTATTTTAAATTTAAATTATCTCATTATTTGCCAATGAAAGTGCATTTTTGTTGCCTAAAAGTGTCTTAAATTTATTTTAAATTTAAATTATCTCATTATTTGCCAATGAAAGTGCATTTTTGTTGCCTAAAAGTGTCTTAAATTTATTTTAAATTTAAATTATCTCATTATTTGCCAATGAAAGTGCATTTTTTTCCAAACATTTGTTTACTAGTACTAAAATTATTATTGAAGTCAGCATTAAGTGAAAAATCACCCTATTTTCTAAACACGTTATTGTGAACAATTCATCCATACAATGAAATCTAAGTATTTTTTCTTTAAAAGAATTGTTGGAATCGGCATGTAATTAAAATGCACCCTATCTTTGTAATTGCATGATCTTGTTGTGAAAAATTCATCCATGCATGTTTTATTTTTAAAAAATGACCTCGCAATTTTTAAATCAAAATATCATAACTCGATCTTCTGGTGAAAATAGTAAGCTTCTTTCTGGTGGCACATTCATCTGCCTTTATTTTTGAGTGCAACGGCCTCATCTCAAAACACAATCAACTACCGGTGGGAACCAAATCCCACCCTATGCTTTTTCTTTTATGATAATCCACTGCACTCAGATGAACATCAGAATACAGAACAAAAGATTTGTCACTGCTTCCGTTTTATTTCAACTTTACTGGAACTATTAAGTGGGATCGATCATACGAATCTGAGCCAGAACTTTTATGATTCCCATCCGTAGTTAGTCCCAAAGATGTGAGATTTCCTGTTTTGAACCTTAACATCATGAAAACACGTAGATCCTCACCTTCCAGTGATTTTTACAAATAGCTACTAGCACAGACAATATTTTCCAAGTGCTGTTTTCCACAATGTTACAGAATACACAGAAGAAGATACAACATTTGGAGCATAGCACGAGCGAGGTCTGAGCGTGAAGCGTGTAAATGAGGCTAGCAGATGTTGCCCAGATGTGGCTGGTGGGTGCCGGAGGACCCCAGAACGGACCCTTCCACACACTGACAGCTTTGTTCACCTCCTCCCCCCCTTCCTAGGCCGTGATGCTGTCTCTCAGCCCTGCGCTTTGAAGTCAGGACGCTGCACAGGAAGTAAGGGGCTGCAATCGATTTTCTTCCTGCATTAGGGCAGGAATGTATGACCCTCCCCTCCTCCTCATCATTTTTTGTCTCTGTTCTGGAGCTGGTCAGTATTTTGGATTTTGGTTGTATGCATGAACGGGTCAGAGGCCCATGTACTAATTCCATGTTTCTATCAGATCTTATTAGCAAAAAAATGAAGTTGATGTGGTTTTTACATTTCCTGTTGATCTGTATACCACAGTGAACCTGAAAAATAAAACAATTTAAGGACCTTAATGTCAATCCAAACCCATATGATCTTTCATCCGTAGAATACGTAAAAAAAAGAAGTTAAGTTATTACATAAAATTAGTGATGCACTGAAATTTATATATATATTTTTTGGTGCTTTTGCATTTTTCTTGATAGGACAGTGGAGATCTGACAGGAAGTGAGTGGGAGAGGTGGGAGAGGTGGGGGAGGTCAGGAAGGGTCCACGAAACGGGATTCAATCTCGGGACACCTGAAGCGCACTGCCCATGAGGCTATCGCCGCCAACAATGCACTGAAATATTGGCAAGTGAAAATATTCAGCTGAAACTGCAAAAAAAAAAATTCAATTTCGGCCAAAATAGTTTTGGAAGGCCGAAGTCATTGACCAAAGTTAAAGGTAAAACTTTGGTAAAATTTTGGTTTTGGTGTTTCTGTGGGAAAAAAATAATAATAATTTTTGTGCATTACTAAATACAATGAAAGTGAATGGAGACCAATGTTTTTGAGCTCAAAAAACCACAAAAAGTACGCTAAAAGTAGTCCTTAAAAGTCTTGTGAAGCCAAAAAATAGCTTTGAGCGAGGATCAGGCCAAAAATGTTACCTATTTTTAGGTGTTGATTGTTAAAAGAGCACCTGGGACATTCTGCTAAACATCTCTTTTTGTGTTCCACAGAAGAGAGAATGTCATACAGATTTGGACCATCATGAGTAAATCATAACCGATCTTTTAATTTTGGTTCTCTCATTCCTTAGGATGTAAGAAGCCATGATAGTGCAACAAGCGGCAGAGATCGGCCCATCTCAGGTCCAGGTCGAACTCATACGCGACACCGAGAAGAGGAGGATGAAGACCAAGAAGAAAGGTTTGCTGGCGGCGTGACAGCATCTAGAGAGGAGCGCTCGGGTATCCCATCAAGCCTTACTAGCACTCTGGAGAACATTGTGCAGCAGTTGGACATCCTGACCCAGGTGAACCACTTTAAGTCATCTTAGTCCTGTTTTTCTAGATCTATAGGGAAAATCAGATTAGATGTAGTTTGTTTTTCTAGTCAAATCCTGTCATTTCATTCTGGAATATCAGGGTGAAAGATTTCCATGCAGATTTCACAAATTAACTGCATTGAAAGTGATTTCTGTGTGAGCTGTGCTTTGCTACACTGTTGACAATAAACAATGGACCTTTTTTGGCCATGAAATGTGAACACAACTTTAACTGTTGGTTCTCTTCTCTCAGACCGTTGCTGTCCTCGAGGAGCGTCTTACTCTGACCGAAGACAAACTGAGGACATGCTTGGACAACCAGGTCCTGCTTCTGCAACAGACGCAACAAGTGGATGGATCAGACGAGGAAGCCGAGGGATCGTCTGTGTGAAGGATACCCAACCCCGGTGGTCCTCACTTCAGTGGTAACTTCCTCTGGCCTGCAGGGGGGGACACGCCAAATCCCTTTTTTTTTTCATTTTAGCTTAAAGACATCCAGCTGTGTCATTCCGAATGAGAACACTGGACTTAACAATGCAAAAAAAAAAAAAAAAGGACACAAGATGAAAAGACACAAAGCAGGATGAGGGAGAGGCTGGAGGGGATTTGAGGGATCATACAGCATTCTCACTCAAAAAAAAGTCATGGTAAGAGGACAGCTGCAGCTAAGACAACATCCCAGTCATGTTTTGACAGCAGCAAGCAAGACATATCAGGAAAGAGACTAATAGAACAGACAAACATGCACAGATTTTTACAGTATCAAGATTGGGTTGTATCTTGCTGCATCACATGTATTATGTAAATATAGACCACTACGAATGAATTACAGTCTTTGGTGTGATTAAGTCCCAGGCAGCATGAAAGGTTTGTGCATGTGCATGTAAGGCCGAGTAAGTGTCCTCAGAGACACTTGCAGCCTTGTTTACTCTTTCTCAATCAGCCGCAGCCTTGTGGCTTTCCTCTGGGTGGAGGTCAGACGGAAGCAGGGAGCCAATCGACAGAAGGGCCCAGCGGTTCTTGTTTGCTTTTTTGCGTACCACATCCTTCTGTGTGCGACAGCTCTGCTAAACTCTTCCTGACAGTCTTACATAAAAACAATACATCCAAACGGCGGTGAAAACAAATCATTTAGACCAGTTTTCCAAAGAAAAAAAAAAGATGTGGCTGACACGCTTTATAAAGTATAACGTTGAGGTTTAGTGACGTCCATTACAGTGGACAGATGATTAAAAGCCATTTTTAGCCATTCAGATTGTGATGTTACAAACCACTCTGGTTGATTACATATGTGACCCTAGACCACAAAACCAGTCATAAGTGTCAACTTTTCAAAATTGAGAATTATACATCATCTGACACCTGAATAAATCAGCTTTCCATTGATTTATGGTTTGTTAGGATCGGACAATATTTGGCAGAGATACAACTATTCGAAAATCTGGAATCTGAGGGTGCAAAAAAATCTATATATTGAGAAAATCGCCTTTAAAGTTGTACAAATGAAGTTCTTAGCAATGCATATTACTAATCAAAAATGAAGTTTTGATATATTTATGGTAAGAAATTTACAAAATATCTTCATGGAACATGATCTTTACTTAATATCCTAATGATTTTTGGCATAAAAGAAAAATCGATAATTTTGACCCATACAATGTATTTTTGGCTATTGCTACAAATATACCCCAGCGACTTAAGACTGGTTTTGTGGTCCAGGGTCACATATGCTTTTTCATTTTCACTATGTTTCAAATTATATATAAAGAGTTTATCATAAACACAACAAAAAAATTCCAGCATGTGACTGTTGTTGTTGCTGCAAATTACAACCATACTTCTCTAACCACTTCCTGTGTAGCACAGAGTCTGGTACAGACAGCAGGTGTGCTTGTGACTTCTCTGTGCATAACACAAGCCCCTTGTCTCTGGTGGGGCACCAAAAAAGGGCTAGAGCAACCAACTCAGGAATGAAGAACAAAGAGAAGATAACAGAAACGTATGCATGTGTGCCTGTGTAAAAGCAGTTGTGTGAGGCTGCCTGCTTGTGCATGTGCCTGTGTTTATGGATTTGTGCACATGCAGGTTCGTGCAAGACCCACATATGGTAAAGTGGTTGCTTGCTTACGAGGCAAGGGAAGGTAAACATTATCTTTAGCTCCCCCGCAGACATCAGAGAACTAGTTCTTCCTCCTGTTAGCCAGGCCTGGTTGGCATTGAATCAGAGCACTTTGAGGAAATTCCCTCTGACCTTTTGTTCAAGGAAAAGAAAAAAAAAGATAAAAATGGAGTAATGGAAAAGGGCTCGCTCATATTGTTTCTGCAATGCCACCTGCACAAAAGAAGCTTGCTCCATTTTTTTAATTTAGGGGAACGTCAGTTGAGAGGTTTTCCCTTTCAACAAATCTAGATAGGAGCGGAAAGTTTAAAGATAGGTATACACCTGTTGTGGGTCGGAGACCTCACTGAAGTGGAAGTTTCCGAACTGGTGAGAGAAACCCTGGTTCGAGCAATGCTGGGTTAGAGAAAACATTAAAAATCTTGGAAAGCTGCTTGGCCAATCGAATTCGGGGACCAGAATTATCTGCTGTTTCAAAGCATTTTGGTCTTTAAGGCTGAATCGGATTCACTCATTTTATTCTAGTTATAAATCCCTCATGCTCTTATCATGAAATCTGTGGCTTGCGTCACGACCTTTAAAACACTCGTTCCGATTCACATCTGTATTTTTAAAGCACCCTCACACCTGTTTTTTTTTTTTTTTTTTTTTTTTTTTTTTTGGTGTGTTTTAGTTTTCTTTGATTAATTAGCACAAGGAACCTGATGGGTTTTCTGAAGAGAGATGTCAAGTTCAAAGGACACAGAGGTGTGTTGTTGATAAAATCTGAGGAACATGAAAAGAGAAGAGTGTTTTTATTTCACACCAAATAGGTTTTGTTGTTGTTGTGTTTTACATTTAAGTGGTTAGTAAAGATGTTTTACACATTGTTATGTCTGTCTTTTAGCTTTTTTAAAACGTTTTGTCTCAATAGGTCTTTTTATTCACCCAGAAATGCCATGTGGGAGGAAGTCATTGGTGTTGGTGAGTTTTTATGCCATTTGTTGTGAATTTCCAAATATTGTTTCTGATAAAAAAAAAAAGGAGTCAAACATTGATTCTGTCTCTACAATTTCCTCTCGCATCTCAAACTACACTATATTCTTTGTTATGCTTACATTTCACAAAGTCTAGAAAAGGGCCCTTTTCCTGTAAAGTCTCATGAGCTTCCGGTTTTCATAGATATCTGTTTTTTCTTTCTCGTGTCCATTCAGCTGGAGGAGGAAATGTGGGAACAGGCTGTCCCTGCTGCTGATAAGGATGTACGGAACTTCCCACCTTCCACATATGGGACCGGTCCTTAAACTGGAAAGAGGTGCTGCCAGGGGTCATTGCAAAAGCAAGAACATCCGTCCTGTCTCCCAACAACCTGTTTGAGAAATCTGACCTCGTCAAAGCGTATTTTCTTTGTACTGTAGAAACGAAAAGAGGAACAGAACTTCCTGTGGGAAAAATATATTGTTTTTTTAGTTGTAGACCTATACATGTGATCTCATTAGCAAACGTAAGCATAGACACTAAAATGTACATTATTGACATTATTTAAAACCTAAGCATTTTACTACTTTTAGGTTCATGGAATATGATATTTATAGAAATAATAATCTGATTTTATTGTTTATTAATATGTGACTTCTGGTACTATACTATCCACTGTTTTCTTGCCATAAAAATGGGCGCGGCAGTTTGTAAATTCTATGGGTCTAGCTTCCGGTCTCATCTACGTCCAGCTATTTTTAGCTGTACAAAACAGTTCATTTTGCTGCTTGATATTGAAAATCGGTGTGTCTTATCATATTATTTGAATGTATTATCTTATTTAATTATTAAAATGCAGTTTCATTTTATTTAAAATGAATCTCAGTCAAATAAACTGAACACTAAGTGTGGCTACAGAGACACACTACACGTTTGTGCCATTACCATTCTGTTCTAGCGTCCATGTGCCTGTTCAGTCATGTGCCACTCGAGCATCCAGACTCCATCTCCATATCTCAATCCTGATGGCTTTTCCTTAAGCAAGACTTTCAGCCTATTCCCTTGATGCCTCCTGACAGAGAGCTGGCAGGTTGGAGATGTCTGTGTAATCTTCCTTCTCTACACCCGCTCTTGTTTTTTGGGTTTGAGTCTAGCCGGGTGGAATGGGTCTGAATGAACCAGTGTTGTTTGTCAATTCATCCTGGAGGAGTGTATGTGATGGTGAGACTCATGGCTCAGCCTTCCATCTGGCCTGATTGGATTGGCTGCTTGACAGAGTTTCACTTTAGCTTGAGAAAGTTAGGTCAAGTTAGGCTTCTGCTCTGAGCTCCCTGAGCCTTTCATGCTTTGAAGAGCAGTCTGCTGCAAACATCAACACCCATTTTGGGGTTTTTATTAACTTTTTACTGTTTCTGTGGGTGAATCTCATGAATAAGTGGTCGTGTTTCACCCCAAAATAGAAATTATATTTTGAATAATAAAAGAATACTTTTAGGATTATTAAGAATCTGTGACATTGCCAGCAAATCTAAATAGTTATTGTTGTAATGCAGTAACAAACAAATATATGTATGTATAATAATATATACATAACATTTAAAATAGATACATTTTGTATTTAAAATTATTAAATTACAATGTTCTTTAGAATTATTATATTTAATATATTTTTCTCTCATTTTCATATGTACTCATTTTTCATATATACTCAAAATAATGTCATAATACAGAAAATAAGCTTAATTTTCTTTGTGAAATATAATTTTAATACAATTTTAATCAATTTTAATATAAATTTAATTGGAATAATTTTTATGTTGTTATAATATTTGTAATGTATATTATAATTTAAATGATGAAGATATATTTTCTCAATTTCATAAAATATAATTTAAATGACTATAACTATATATATCAATAAAAATTTATTATTATTATTATTATTATTTAAATATAATTTATTTTTTCTTTTATTTTTGGGGTGAAATATGACATTAATATTTCTTGACAGTCCTTGTGAAACTCACTCCTCTAGTATATTAAAATTATATAATTTTTAGTCACATTTTCATTTACTTTGTGTGAAATATAATTTTAATACAACATTTTATTTAATCAATTTTAATATAAAAATAATTTTATACTGTTATAATATTTTATAATGTATATTATAAAAGTAAAGTAAATGATAAAGATATATTTAATAAATTGATTTCATAATTCATAAATGTACATAAATTTATAAGTAAATAAATATATAAGTAATTAAGGAAATATATAAGTAAATGCATTTAAATATCATTTTAAATCAACTAATTTTATTATTATTATTTAAATATAATTTATTTTGTTTTTGGAGTGAAATATGACATTAATATTTCTTGACAAACTTTGTGAAACTCCCTCTATTATTATATTAAAATTATATAATTTTTTAGTTACAACACTAATCCTTGTTAGGTGTAACTGAAATCTTCATAATTTGTTTTCGTTCTCTCCCAATTGGTCACATTCCTTCAAATGAATCAGACTCTTCTTTCATAAATTGCTCTGCAAGTGTCTTAACCTACTGCTTGTTATTAGATGCGGCATAATACTCCAAGCAGCATTATGCAACGACTGTGTATCTCGGTTACCTCATTTTTTATGACACGTAGTAGGATAATACACGCTTAGTCCACTTATGCCATGACTTCTTCCTGTCTGTAAGCCTTTATGTAAGCGAATGGTCACCATCCATCCCACACTGATGTGCAGGTGTGTTATGGGAAGGCCCTGCTAATCCTAAAAAGTGCCAACAAAGCAGTGCCCTAGAGAACAGAGTGCTTTGTGTGTGAGTCTCCTTGTCTGTAATCCTCTCCAGGTGCTCTCGGCCATTCTCAACTCTTCTAATCACTCAGCTTGTCTTCGGCTGAGGGGGGTGGTACCTGCCAACTGCTGTTTTTGTTTTTTTTGTTTTAGATTAGCCGCTTCCCTAAGTCCCGACCCTCGGCCGGATGTCCCAAACCCATCTGTCACCGAACGGAGGCTGAGAGGATAGAGAGGTGGAGGACAAGAAAAGAGGATGAGCTAGTGAAAGAAGCTAGGAAGTAATTGCATCTGGTGTAAACCCTCTCAGCGCTAGTCATAGTGTTTTGTTGCTGTAGCAAGGGGCTACATGCTAATGTCCTGCTGTGTGCCATGTTATGATTTGGTTCATTGAAAAAGCAAAACCAAATGGTTGCATTAATGTAGCAGTAAATGTTAGCAGTGATTTGTAGGGAAAAGGGACATAGTCCATAACTCTTCTTGTTATGGACTTAGCAATTAGCATCAACTTGCTTTCTATGGGTTGTTCTTGTATACTTTGCGAACATGTTTTAGTGTATAATTTGACCAGAAGTGCTGAGTGTTGAGAGTAACTTTGTTTAGCTACATAGCAAGCTAAGCAAAGTTAGTGACTTGCAGCTTAGCTACATTTTTTTAATAGTTCAGTAGCTGGTTTAACATGAATTAGCTTTGTTTAGCTACATTAACGACTAGCAGCCTGGCTACATTTTTTAGTAGTTCAGTAGCTAGT
This sequence comes from Tor tambroides, assembly GCA_021397915.2. NCBI lineage: Eukaryota > Metazoa > Chordata > Actinopteri > Cypriniformes > Cyprinidae > Tor > Tor tambroides. Next base: position 13 of record JAFVLL020003506.1, on the reverse strand, counting down.
TTATTTTAGCTTT